>JAMPIV010000180.1:0-241353 GCA_024509875.1 Oreohelix idahoensis
AATCTGTCCTAAAGTTAGTCATTCATAAAACATTTCATTGCTCTGTAGATTTGATCATGAACAATTGACTGCATTCTACAGGATATAGTGCTGCTAGGAATCGAAGTCGTTTTCATCGAGTCAAATATATTCTCTTAGACATTCAAATCGTAACTATCGAAAATGGTGGCTTCGATCGAGAGTTCATAAGAGTATCTTTGATTACCTTGGTATAGGAAATATGAAACTGCCATTCCTTGGCAATACGAATGAACACTGGGGTAAAGCGGACACGATAGGGCTAGACGACTATCAGTTTCCCCACAAATACTGAGGTCACTTGTTCCCCGGCGACAAGCCGACATAGAAAACACAGGCCCTATCAGGACGAAGCCCAATCGCACCACACTCTAGCGACACATCCGCCGAATAGCCTTTGACCTCTCTAGAGACAACAGAACATATAGTTCGACTTAGATATGTAAAGATATACAGATATAAGACAGACTCGTCCTACTCAGACAAACAATACACATAAATTCAGGCCATAGATATTCTGAAGCAAGAACAATCTATTATTACCCAAACAACGAATAAATCGCAGTAAAATGGATTTATCCGCGGAGTTTGATCGAAAGAGCCGACACAACTTTCAAGGGAAGTAACTCAATAATGACTTTCCCTTAAGCACTATTTTGTTTACAAAATATTTGCGAACATAACAAGAATACCAATGTATAATATTGTAAGATATCAAAGACTGCACGTAACAGTCTTACCACACCTCCCGGGAAAAAAAAATGGAACATTTTTTTTTTTTTTGAAATACATCTAGGAGCAACGTACAATAGGCTCACAACGCATGAATAATGCGCAGATGAAAATATCAGGAATACCTATAACGCCTAATATGAGGCTAAGTCGACTTATGGAGCGACTGGTGAGAATGTGTCTCATAAACTGAGAGAAATTATTTCTCTACAAGTATATTTTTCCAGGAAGGTGTCATCAAAGTATAATACAATTCTGGCAATTACACAATGCCTAAAAAATTCATATCATCATTTCGTATTAGATATCTTAAATTTATGATTTATGAAGAAAAAATCATCAAAGCACAGCGGTGAATAAACATCAATGAACCGCTATGTAGTGATACAATCATTATATTATTAAATTACAAATGTGTATCTATCATGATATAGAAAAGGAACTACTATAGAACTAGACATATCAAGAAGTCTAAGCCCTAATAGTTATGTGGAATCATGTGGGCATCTTGACAGAATGTCTGCCATCACATTATCTGATCCACGAATAGCTCGCACAGAGAAATGAAAAGGTTGAAGAGCAATTGCATATCGAGTAGACCTCGAGCTCTTCAAATTCTTACTCTGTATAGCAGTAAGAGCTTTTTGGTCGGTTTCTACTATGAAATGTGCGCCTAGAAGGAATCTCTGTAGTTTGAGGATCGACCAAACCATAGCTAATAGCTCACGGTCTAAAACCGAATAATTCCTTTCTGCCGCATTAAGTTTTCTGGAAATATACATTACAGGATGCAGAGTTCCAGAGTACTCTTGCATTAGTGCCGCTCCAATCCCAGTGGATGAAGCGTCACTACGAAGAACGAATGTCTTATCTTTAGTGGGTAGCACTAAAATAGGTGGTGTTGAAAACAATGTTTTAATCTTATCCAGAGAGCATTGGCATTCCTGAGACCAGTGGACCACATTAGGCGAACCTTTCTTTAGAAGTGTTGAGAGAGGTGCCATGATAGAGGATAGATTCTGAATGAATCTGCCATAAAATTGAATAAGACCTAACAGACTTCTCACCTGTTTTTTAGTCTTAGGGATTGAGATGTTAAGTATCTTACTAGTATTATGGTCCTCTGTCTTTAGGAAACCATGACCAACTCGGTGGCCTAGGAAAGAAATTTCGCTAAAACCAATATAGGCTTTAGAGGGTTTCGCTGTCAGGTTGTGCTCACGCAAAGTAGACAGCAATTCATCTAACCCTGAATAGTGATCTTCCCAAGTATCGCTGAAAAGACAGATGTCGTCTAGATATGCAATGACATCTGACCGATAAGATAGGATTCGGCGCATCATGCGTACGAACGTAGCTGGTGCGTTCATAAGACCGAAAGGCATAAAATTCCATTGGAACAAACCTCTAGGTGTTGAAAAAGCCGTGAGAGGTTTGGCGCGTTCAGATAAAGGAACTTGCCAATATCCTTTAGACAAATCAAGTTTAGTGAAAAAATGAGATTTGGAGAGTCGAGTAAGTAGCTCTTCCAGTAAAGGCATAGGTTCGGCATCGAACTTCGTTACTTGATTCAATTTTCGATAGTCAACGCAAAGACGTATGTTATTGTCTTTTTTACGCACAATAACCATCGGCGAAGAATATGCAGAGGTGGATGGTTCGATTATTTTCAAATCTATCATCTCATCCAACTCTTTCTCGACCTGTGCTTGAAAATGTATAGGTATAGGATAAGGTCTAACCCTAATAGGAGTATGGTCAGTTAGAACAATGTCATGTTGAATGACATTCGTTTGTCCAGGGATGTCAGTGAGTACATCCTGAAATGTTTGCAACATAGTTGAAACTTGTCGCTGTTCTCCTAGAGACAAATCAGGAGAGACAGTAACGTTCTTCCATGATTCACTGGAATGAAGTGGGATCATTGGAAGAGGAAGATTTACATCTGAAAAACTTGTTTCCTCATCCTGTATCACGGACAGTGATGAGTAATGACCATGTTGTACTGGAGAATTGTCCGTTGCTTGGAAAATGGGTTGCAAATAATCCGGACGTTCATGGAATTCAGTAAGCATATTGATGTGGAAGGTTTTATGCTTCCCATCAATATCGACAATATAGTCGACATCGGAAATTTTCGATATTATATCGTACGGACCTTTCCAAGAAATAAGTAATCTGTTTTCCCTACAAGGTAGTAATACAAATGCTTTGTCACCAGGACAAAGTTGTCGTAAGCATCTCTTCTTATTGGCAAATTGCCTTGCCTTCTGTTTCGCAAATTCAGAAGAAGAAGTTGCTAATTTGCATGCTTCGATAATTTTTTGTCTCAACGCGATGACATATTCGTAGGATGACTTTGTGTCATCGTCAATATTGTCAGATGTTATGAGATCGTGAAGCAACGACATAGGGCCACGCGGACGCGCGCCAAAGACGAGTTCAAAGGGAGAAAATCCCGTATGTTCATTGGGTACCTCTCTGTAAGCGAAGAGGGCCGCAGGTAAAACTCTGTCCCAGTCTTGAGGATGATCCTCAGTTATCTTCCCCAGTAAGTTTTTAAGTGTTCTATTAAGGCGTTCGACCATACCATTAGACATTGGATGGTAGATACTACTTAAAGATCTATCTATCTGCAGAGTAGACATTACTTGAGACATGGTATCTGATATTAGTTGGGTGCCATGGTCTGACAATATCTCTCCGGGGAACCCCAGACGAGAAAATATAAGCCAAAGAGCATCTGCAATATCAGCAGTAGTAATGCTCTTCAGAGGAATAGCCTCTGGCCAACGTGTGCACATATCAACACACGTCAAGATAAACTGATGTCCTCTGGCAGACTTGATCTTAAATGGACCAATAATGTCTATGGCCATTTTTTGAAACGGCCGAATAGGAATGTCCGCCGCCTGAATGGGTGCAGCATGCCGTGGACCTTTGGATTTAACTTCCTGACATACTTTACAAGATCGACAATAAATCCGTATGTCCTTGTTTACCAATGGCCAAAAGAAAGCCGCAAGGACTCTTGACTTAGTACGGGAAAAACCCATGTGTCCAGCACACTGAGAGTCGTGAGCGTGCTGCAAAATTTTAACTCTCAAATTCTTGGGAACCAGGATTTGAGAATGACTTGACGTAATGGAGTCTTGAACCATACGTACAAGTACGCCATTCTTCTTTGTAATCCACGATTTACGACTTGTGTCTTTATTCGGATCACCTTTAGTTGCAAGAATGAAGAATTTCTTCAGAGTGGGATCATCTTCTTGCTGTTTTATAAACGAGTCACGAGAAATTACCAAGGGATTATCTTGGTTATGCACTTCATTATCTTCAGTAGATGAAGTTTGAGGCATATTAAGAGCCTGAGCTCTAGTGACTACAGCGTTAGCAATCTGCATGTTTTGCCTTTCCCACGTGGAAATTTGTTGCGGAGTGCATTCCTTGACTCCATGAATGCGACCGATGATGAGGTCAGCGATCGGATTCGGAAGAAGACATGCGTGTACATCTCCTGTAAAGAAAGGAGTAGCAATCCTAATGATAGCAGTAGAGTATTTCTCTAATGTGCCGCCAAATGTTACACATTTGACTACTTGTCCAGTGGCACGGGAAGGATCTACGAGTGACTGCCTAACACCAATTGTGGTGCATCCAGAATCAAATAGCACAGAGACTGGATTGTTATTCACTAAACCCTTATGTAAGACAAGAGAACCTCTTCCATCATGCGCGACTGATGCCGGAAGAGCAGGAAGAGGATGGCCACAGCTTAAAGTAGACACTGTGGTTGGCTCAAATAACGTTTTGCATTGGGGGCACTGAGATGCTCTCCCAAAATCAAAAGCGGCACATGCCATATTACTAGCATCATTATTATCTTTACTCTGTTTATAGGCTTCATGGGACTCTTGTTGTGCAGAGTTTGCCTGAAAATGTGGTTTATGTCTTTTGTTTTGAGATCTACCTCGGTTATTATCACCTCTGTAGTTATTGTTACCTCTATTGTAACCCCTATTTGGGTTTGAGTCATAGTTCCCTTGGTTACCATTATCATATTCATTATAATGAGTATCTCTGTAATTATGATCTTGTTGACTCCAAGACGGATAACCCTGATAGTTTCTATAATTACTTCCTCTACGGAAATTCCTATAATTATGACCACCCCTGTGTCGAGAGCTATCAGGTCGTCTCCAGTTCTTTGAAGAAGAACCCTGAAATGATTGGTTACCTTGGTTTTGATAACTATTATGGTTACCTTTTTTATCAAATCTGTTTTGAGGTCCCTGAAATCTGTGTGAATAATTGGGATTGTATGGTGTTGCTGAAGCAACTGGCATACTCTCCTTAATCTTAGTGTTGCCAAAAGTCACGTCGGGGTGTGCAGTGACATATTGGGAACAATATTCTTCCATTTCTTTTAGAGATTTGGGTTTACGCTCATGTATAAATTCAAGGAAAGGTTTGTTCACACATGACATAATCTTATCTCTGAGCAACAAATCCATAAGTCCTTCATACGTTTTTTCTGTTTTGGAAAGCTCAATCCAACGATCAACTGTGAGACGTGCCTTTGCAGTGAATTCTGAGAATTCTACACCCGTCTCAGGTACCATCGTTTTAAATAAAAGGCGATAGCCTTCCTCACTTAGCTGATATTTTTTTATCAAAGCCGCCCTAATGACATCATAATTATCCTTATCTGCTTCTCCTACAAGGCATAATCTAGTCAAAGATTCACCTTTCAAGTTTTCTGATAATTGATTAGCGTATTGTGATTTATCCACATTATGTGTACGACAAGAACGTTCAAATCTATCCAGCCAGAATGTAATATCGTCACTGGACTGATTGAACGGTGGAACCTTAACCTTGTAAGTAGAAGGTTTACCATTACCACTAGATGCCTGATTAACATTACTCATACTTGTCAATCTCAATTTCTCCAACTCAAATTCATGTTCTCTTATTGCTTTTTTCTCTTCAGCATCTAATCTTTTTTGTTCAGCCTCCCTGTCTAATCTTTTTTGTTCAGCTTCCCTGTCTAATCGTTTTTGTTCAGCTTCTCTGTCTAATCTTTTTTGTTCAGCTTCACTGTCTAATCTTTTTTGTTCAGCCGCAGCTTCTCTTTCTAATTTTTTTTGTTCAGCTTCAAATCTCCTTTCCTCCACCTGCATCTGCAATTTCTTTTGTTCAGCAGCAGCCTCAGCTTCTCTTTCTAATCTTTTCTCTTCCGCCATAGCTTTTCTTTCTTCTGCAGCTAATCTTTTCTCTTCTGCCATAGCTCTTCTCTCTTCTGCAGCTAATGCTTTGTCATATTGAGCAACTGCCCATTGTTCTAATTGTTGACCAGTCTTATCAAGGGCTTTCCCTTGTGTAATGAAGTATTCTAATGTAGACATGATGTCTAACAATAATACTAATCACCTGAACCAATAATAATACCACAAGTTCTCAATGACTTGATTAATCAGTATACTATCCCAATATCTGTGGGTCACAAGCCTTTAATAAGGTCTTGTATAATAGTAATAATAATCAGGTACTGGTTTATACCATAATCCAAGTGCAGTGCACAGGCAATTGTGTCTTATGAAATATACCTATATAAAACATATGTCAACCAACAGAATACATAAAGTACAAATAGGACTGACAATACAAGAACGTTTGCAGAAATCAAAATAAATCAAATAGGGAAATCAATGAAAATAATCACTGAATCTGCAAAGAATAACAACACAAATGACGTCACAATATATGAATATAAATTGTGAATAGAACTGAAAGATAGAAAAGGTTAGACCAACAAATTACAAACAAATCAAAACAAAACTAAAGAACAAAGAAATATTACAAAAATAACAATAATTACAGACTTCACAGCTAACACAAAAGCAACAGTTGTCGCAGCAAATTTTCAATCAAGAAAATTGCACCTATAGAAAACGCCCACAACGGACCCTCTATGACGTGGGATATTCTGTTGTGAGGACGCCGCCCAACCTTAAACACAACCCGCTGACATAGAAACTAACATACTATACAAACAAATAACATGTAAACATAAATATATATAAATTATGTGTATGATAGTATGTGTTGCAAAATAGGCTCAGTTTTACAGTAATGGCAAAGTTATTTTTATGAAAACAAACAAACTGCCACTTTATTCAATTAAACATTCTGGCCTTAAATATTAAAGTTCATATATGGAAAACAAGAAGATCCATCGATGAAAATAGGACTTCTTAGTTCACAAATACTGTCTTCCTGTTAACATTGACAAGAATTGATCCAACTGTTCTGTGAAACTCTGTAATGTCTAATGTAAAAAATGTCAACAACGCTGACCTACATACTGCATTCACTTGACAGGTCACGTGACGAAGTGTTGACAAAGAGCAAACCAATACTGCAAGTGTGTCGTATCAGCCACAGGAAACGGTCTGGTATCGGTAATCTGTTGACTTCTGAACTTCTGCGAGGTCAAACCCAGAAAGCTGGTCCACCAGTTGATAAAGTTGATAAAGTTGGATTTTTATTCCCGTTAATGATATCCACCAAAAGATAGATATAAGTGGATGGAAGCAGACATCATCATCATCATCAGTTGATAAGATCTCTATGGTGTTGTTTGCTCCACTGTAGTGTATGGAATGTCAACTTGACCTACGCAGTGGTGTGTAGACATGGATTGAGTGTATAATGTGCGAATGATGATAAAGGTTCGTGGTGTTGACAAATGTTCTTTTCTCACACTCATGTATGGCTGGAAGTCATCGACACCAACGACTGTGTACCTTTTCTAAAGTTTAATTGGACGTACACACTCGACAGCACAGATAGTGACAAATCACAGGTTGGCATAATACATCATAGTACAGTGGATAAATGGTCTTGCAATGTTACATGGGCACTCATGTAGAATAATATTATAATGGACTGTCAGTAGCCAAGCACTCAGTATCGCCCATACATATATATCATCTGACTTCACTGACTGAGCACGTCAGCTTATAAACAATATTTCAGATGGCTTCTAAACCTAATCTCGTCTAGCGACGATTCTTCAACATAATGTTCAGCACATATTTTTCCATATAATAATATTGAACCGCTAGCAATGGGTTCTCATGTGTAGCAGTGATCTCTGGACTAATCAAGCGATAATACGGGCATCCCTTTTCTCTTCTTGAAAGTCACTACATGTTTTGGTTCCAAGATGGCTTCACTCGTGAGCTGTCACTCACGTTTGGATACAGATAATGAATCTGTCCTAAAGTTAGTCATTCATAAAACATTTCATTGCTCTGTAGATTTGATCATGAACAATTGACTGCAATCTACAGGATATAGTGCTGCTAGGAATCGAAGTCGTTTTCATCGAGTCAAATATATTCTCTTAGACATTCAAATCGTAACTATCGAAAATGGTGGCTTCGATCGAGAGTTCATAAGAGTATCTTTGATTACCTTGGTATAGGAAATATGAAACTGCCATTCCTTGGCAATACGAATAAACACTGGGGTAAAGCATACACGATAGGTCTAGACGACTATCACTTTCCCCACAAATACTGAGATCACTTTTTCCCCGGCGACAGGCCGACATAGAAAAACAGTCCCTATCAGGACGAAGCCAAATCACACCACACTCTAGCGACACATCCGCCGAATAGCCTTTGACCTCCCTAGAGACAACAGAACATATAGTTCGACTTAGATATGTAAAGATATACAGATATAAGACAGACTCGTCCTACTCAGACAAACAATACACATAAATTCAGGCCATAGATATTCTGAAGCAAGAACAATCTATTATTACCCAAACAACGAATAAATCGCAGTAAAATGGATTTATCCGCGGAGTTTGATCGAAAGAGCCGACACAACTTTCAAGGGAAGTAACACAATAATGACTTTCCCTTAAGCACTATTTTGCTTTCAAAATATTTGCGAAGATAACAAGAATACCAATGTATAATATTGTAAGATATCAAAGACTGCACGTAACACCGCCCCTGCATTTGTCGGAAAGAACAAAGGATTTGTTAAACTTCTTGAGGATCGTATTGGACGTCAAGTATTGAGCTTCCATTGCATTATACACCAGGAGAGTTTGTGTGCGAAGATTTCGTCACTATCCTTTAACTCTGTAATGGAAACTGTTGTCAAGATAGTTAACTTCATAGTTTCTCGCTCTTCATTGACCCACAGGCAATTCAAGTCTCTTCTACAAGAAATGGAGAGCGCATATGCGGACCTCCCGCTGTACAGCAATGTTCGTTGGCTTAGTCGAGGTAATGTTTTGACCAGATTTGTATCATGTCTAGAAGCTATCAAGGTGTTTCTTGATGAAAAAGAACATTTCCCGGAATTGAATGACGAGGACTGGCTGTGCAAGCTGATGTTTCTGGCTGACATAACTACAAATCTGAATGAATTAAACTTGCGTTTACAAGGGCAGGGTCAAACAGTACTTGATCTTTTTGAGCACTGGAAAGGATTTGCGTCAAAATTAGACATTTTGCAGAGATATTACCACTAACACATACAAGTACTTTCCAAACGTAAAGGCTCATTCAAATCGATTTACTGTCAACAGAGATGAGCTTCAGAAGTACGTTGAAGAGCTAAAAGGAGATTTTGCTAAACGAGGTCAAGACTTCAAAATTCAATGGCCAAGGTTTTCTTACCTCATCAAGCCCGACTTAATTGATTATACTAACATCCTATTTGACCTATCTCTTTTCGAGTGGATGGATGTTGACAATTTTGAAATGCAACACATCGAATTCAAGGCATCAGAGTTATGGACGATAAAATTTGTAGAATTGCAAAAAACTCTTGAAGGAAGCTGCTTGGGAAAGTCAGCTGCCATCCTCAACTGCTGGACATCCCTGCCTGAAGCGTTCACCTGTTTGAAGAAAGTTGCATGTGCTCCACTTTCGGCTTTTGGGTCAACTTATACATGTGAACAAATTTTCTCACACATGAAAGCTGTTTTAAGTCCACAGAGAAGTCGCCTAACATCTGTACATTCAGAAGCCTGTGTGAAGCTGAAATTGACAAAATACACACCTGATATTGAACAATTAACCAAGGAGAAGCAAGGACACGGGTCCTATTATTTGATTAATGACTCAGATCAATAATAATCAATGATTACTCATATTAAAATTTTAATAACGTGTTTTATGTTTGGTTTATTTAATTGTTTTGTTCTTCAAACTATTGGACTTTCTGTCTTAACAAAATATACATATGGCAATTTTATTATAAAATTTCAAACTAATGTGTTCAGAACTTAAATTTTGCAAAACATAATATTTGTATTGATATTTGTTACTATTTATATTAAAATATTGAATAATCTACAAAGAATAGAGTAGTTATTTAATGTATCGGAAACATGTTAATACAAGATCATTTTTAAATTGTTTCAATAATTGTTGTATATAGAGATATGGTGGACTTAAGTTGGCACGCTGAGCGACTTTGCAACATTACTTCTGCACGACACTACTAAAAGTTTGCCGACCCCTGCTTTAGGGTATTTTTTCCTGTATGCGGCTGATAAGTCGAGTTCCTCTAAGATATATTGTAGTATGTCTTTTTGTTTATGTTCTGTCTTTCTTTGGTTGTTTCCTGATTGTATTTTCCCTCTTACTCTATCCATTTCATGTAATACTAAGTTAAAATCTCCTCCTATTATGACTCGATTTCCTTTATAATGTTGAGTTTCCGTATCAGTGTTTGGTAAAAGTGAAGTTGTCGTGTCCTGACTGCTGGGGCATAAACGTTTATTAAGGTGTGTGTATCTGTGTGATCGTTTGAATTTCTTATTTGTATTATTGCGAATCTGCCTTCTCTATCTTTATTTTTATGTGTTATTTCCCATTGATCTGAAGTCTGTAAGATAGCTACTCCTGTGTGTGATGTTCCTAGGCTAAAATGTGCATTTCGTAAACCGAGGATTGTTATGATGCGGTTCGCACGTGATTCGTCGCTTACAAGGGTTTCTTGTAGGAAAACAAAGTCTGGTTTGTATGTTTGTATTAGGGCTACAATTTTATCTGTCTTATTTGCGAGACCTCTCACATTGAGGGTCATAACGGTTAAACTGTTTGTCATTGTTGAGAAGAATTAATTTTGTTGTGCTTATTTAAACCGAATTCTCTAGTACATAGTATAATACAAAGTTCGAAGTTATAAGGGTATGAAAAACAAAACATTACCTTCATGAAATCCATTCAGACACTTACATATACACCTGTGCATATATATCTAACTATGTATCTATTCATACCTATATCTACACAACGTGAGTGTGTCCTAGAGGGAATTGCGGATGTATAAAGATAAATAAGTAATGTTTTTAAATATTCACGAGTTCCCTTTCTGTCTGTTCGCATCGTCCATTTAACAAACAGTGTTCTTAAGAGGGAGTTCATTATGTATGTTTCAGAAGGTCTGGGTCTGTGTAAGTGAGTTTCCGTCGTCATCCATCCTTAAGGCAGTTTCATCAAAACTTGGGTCGTAATAACCTTCTTCGACTGTGAGAGTCGCCCAGGGAGGGGAGGTGTCATGCTTGAAAGGTGTGTCTGGAGCCGAATCGCTTGAACTATTATTGTTTTGTTGTATGCTGGGGTGACTAATGCTGGTCTCTGGAATGGATTGAGAAGATGGCTGTGTTGTTCTCCTGATTTTCGCCTGTGTGGTTTTCTTTTTGTTTTGTTTTCTCTTGTTGATAAATACTGTGAACCTGTCATTGGTAGTGCTTTCAGAATCCGATTCTGACGACATAATGTTGTTTATGTTTTCTGAAGAGTTGTTGGCAACTGGCGGGATGGTTGTTTGGATCTTCTGTGTCGGTGGTACAGGTTGTAACGGTTCTGTAGTTTGTCTCTTGACAGGAGCTGTGTTGAGAGTCCGCTGCCTGGGTTTTTTTCCGGGGGCATTAGTTAACCCAATGGTTATCTTGTCCACACATCGCGCAAGGTGTGCGTCGACCTGGGATAGTGACGAAGACTTTCTGGCTTTTCTCCTGGCCTTGTGATTGCAATTTCATGTTTATATAATGGGGAATTTCTCTAGTTGGGTTATACAGAAAAGCCCACTTATCCGACGCATTTTGGAGCTGAAAGGCCGCAGCCTCTTTATCACCCGTGATAAAGGCGACGATTGAAAGAACTGCTTCTTTTTTAATCGTTGGGGGTAGCCAGTGCAACACACCCTTTGATTTCTCCTTTTCTTGGTGTTCAATGATGATGGACATCTTTGGGTTGTCCCACTCGAACTTCTTGCCATGTAAATTCTGATAGTGGGTGATGTGCGCCGATGTAGTTAAAGTCGCGTACCACTTTAAGGGGTTGGCAAAGCGATACAGAGCTGCGATGCCGCTTGGGCCAACTCCTGCTGGTCCAGTCAAAATACATGAAATTAAAGAGTACGACGCTCTTGCGGCCTGTGGACCGAAGGCTGTCAACACCAGCATACCAGGTCTGTGGAGTGAACCACCCTCAAGAGCCTCCTCCATATTTAGAGTAATTTCTTGAATTTCCATGTTGGATTGTTATGTGTCTAAAATGAAATATCCACTTGGGAAAGCAAACACACACACTCGCACAAAAATCAGCACGAGAAATCCGAGTAGAAAGCACAAGTCATTCCAAACCTATGTTACTGCAGCTACTGAGTGCAGTGAGGTCGATTCAGATTAACATTAACAATGTGACGCTACAATGAATGACTAGAAATAACCCACCCAAAGGTGAATCGCATGGCCGGGACAATTTCAGATAATTCTGCAAGAATGGCACATATGTGCCTGCCAAAATTCTTTACGATACAATATGTATCGTTGGTAAGAGTGTTGTTCTGTGATCACATATCATTCACACAAACATTCACACATGTACTAGAAGGAATATTGCGATATGTCCTGCACTGATGTAAGATATCAGAATCGCTTTTAAATCTTATAATAATTAAAATAGTTTAAATAAAGATTTAAAGAAAGACAAATAATCTAAATATGCTCTCTAGTAATAATTGATTGTATTAAATGTTACGTTCTTACAGGCAGCGTTATTGTATATTTAGTTTATTTCAATACAATTTAGTAAATTAACCAATTAAAATATTTTATGAAGGGGCATAATTCAATGATTCTAAGTGGAATAATCAATTGTATTTTTAAAGGGATATAATTCATGTTATGGTTTCGTTCTATACCCCTTTTATGGGATATTTCTTGTATTTTACGGTTTTCCGGGCACGCTTGTCGGTTCGCGGGCAGCAAAAGTGTTAGGACTTCGATGCCTTAAGAGAAGTACCTATTTTTTTACTTTTTGATATTTATTTAGGTTATCATGTGTCCTATCTAGCCTTTACTTTCTTTCCTTTCCCTGACGAAGGCCTCGTGGCTGTAACGTTGGCTATTTTCTTTGTCTTTTGTCCTCGTAAGACGAATCACCTTTTTTTCGATTTTTTTTCCACACCCATCCATTGTACTCCTCGTCTTACCGCATTTCTCCTAAACTTCCTCGACTATATTCCTTTTTTTACTAGCATTACAGAGTACTACTTGTTCTGGAATACCTAGAGCAAGAAGGTCAGGGGTATGCAAAAAACACATTGAGAAGAGAAGGGGAGACAAACAGTAAAAATGATTGTGATGACGTGGAAAGAACTTGAACAGATGACACTTGACAGTAGCACTTGGCATGTATTTGTTGAAAGCATATGCTCCTTGGGGAGCTAAAGGGTATAGATTGATTGAATATCCAAGGTCAGGGCCACGACAGTGGAGCTGGTTTAAGAGAAAATAAATCAGATAATCCGTCTCAACTTTAAAAAAAAATCCAAAATGATCATTTTTTACGTTGCCAGTTGAAAACACGCGTTAATTTATGAAACTTTTAAAGCAGACCAATTCCCATGAAAGAATTGCAAATACACACTGCATTTTTGGAAACTGCCCTTCTCATCCAGGAAAACAAAAGTGTCAGGTCTGTAAGGCTAGCTGGTCGTGGAAATGAAAGTAGTGAAGAAATAATTCCTTTGTCACACTGTCTGTGACAATCTTAAAATTCTTTGCTTTGATTGAAGGAGCTACTCAATTCCAGTCACATTGGCTTTAAGGGAAGTGATCTTTTCAGAATTAAATAAAACTTATTCAAATGGTATTTAAACTTGCTCCAACATAGACTCAACAGACTTAGTGTATTAAGCATAAAATATGGTGAAGGGTTGGAAAAAGTAACACTTTTCCAAAATCGTCCAAGATTTTGTGGAACAGAAAGCAAAAATATTTCTTTATAAGCAAAGATTTGTTTTAACACGTTTTGTGTCAATACATTGCTAATAAACATAGAAAATATTATATTTTTAATATATTGTAATAGGATCCATCACAGGTACATAATGTGAAATAGTCTTAAGTCCAGGAGACCATCATCGGCTGGGTCAAAATTTCAATTTATATACGGTAAATACATCTATATGCGCTAAAACATAACGAATTCCAAAAGTAATACACATAAATGGATATGTTGCAGCCACTCGTAAGCAGTGCAGGTGCCGGCTATTTTGCGCTTTTAACAAGGCTAATTAATTGCACCCCCGCCCCCTCCCTACATTAAAAAAAAAATTAAATTAAAAAAATTGCCTGCTTCAGTTTTAAAAAACAGATGTCTTGTAGAGAAAAATTAAAAGCACAAAATTTGAAAATGCACAATTTATTTCCAATTGCAAGAATAAGTTATGCAACAATCGTTGATTATCTTTCTCAAATATAAAAGAAAATGTTTTAGCACACAAATCATTTTGAAAAATCTTGTGAACTGTGTGAGTGATGTTGAAAATGTTGTGTACTTCCATTCGATGGATATAAGCTTGTTCCCTTTTTACAAATGTGTTGTATACTTTGATTCAATGGATGGAAGATAGTTCAATGTTTAAAAATGAGTGTATTTTCATTAAATTGATGGAAGCTAGGTCAATGTTTAAAAATGTGGTGTGTACTTTCATTCATTGGATGGAAGCTAGTTCAATGTTTAAAAAATGTGTTGTATACTTTCATTCAATTGATGGAAGCTAGATCAATGTTTAAAAAATAAGTTGTGTACTTTCATTCAATGGATGGAAGCTAGTTCAGTGTTTAAAAATGTGTTGTGTATTTTCCTTCAATGGATGGAAGCTAGTTCAATAGAATGTGGTGTGTTTAAATGGATGGAAGCTAGGTCAATGTTTAAAAATGTTGTGTGTACTTTAATTCAATGGATGGAAGCTAGTTCATTGTTTAAACTGGAACTTCAGGCTGGGACTAGCATCCATGGTAACAGCAAACCACGTTCTGAGAATAGCTCTTTTCAGAACACAGCAAATGGGGCCATGAACTTCCACCTAGATCCATTTGTTGAAAAGGAGAACGCAATCGAGTCGTACCTGGATAGGTATGAAAGGCTAGCCTCTACATATGGACTGGAAAAGGAGAAATGGAGTTTAAAGTTATCTCAGGGATTGAGAGGTATTGCATATGATGTGTTTCTGAAACTCCCCAAAGAAGATCAGGAAAATTATGAAATACTAAAGCAAGCCTTACTGATCCGGTATGAAAAGAACTCTGAGGCATATAGGAAGAAATTTAGAACTTCTAAACCTCTACCTGGAGAAACATATAACCAGTTCTCAGCTAGGCTAGAAACGTATTTGTTGAAATGGAGTAGTTTAGGTAAGTATCAGAAAACCTATGAGGATCTGAAAGAAATGATTATGTTAGAGCAAGTGAAAGATTCCATGTCTCAAGAAATGAGGAAATTCCTTATGGAACAAGGAGCAGAGAGGCTGGAAGACACTTTGAAATGTGCAGAGAGGTACCAAGCAGCTCAAGCTGAACTGGTAGGAACAAAAAGAAAGCAAGTAGAAGGATATAAGCCACCACCACAGAATACCGAGTTTGACCAGATGGATCAACCATACAGATACAAGCAAAGATTTGATAATAAGGACAAGAACCCTCAGACTCAGGAAAATAAACCCTCTCGAAGGGAAGAAAAATGGTGTAAGTTCTGCAAAATGAACAATCACAACACTGATAAATGTGGGAGGATAAAACCCCTTCATCATGCTGCATGTCTACAGGTGAGGACTTCTGATAAGAAGGAACTGACTGTGAGTCAGAATAGCCACCATCACCCACCTACACAGGAGATAGTGACTGTGAATGGCAAACAAGTCACAGGAATGTATGACACAGGTTTGTCCTATGACGCAGTCGTGTGTGCATCTCTGGTGTGCCCTGAACAAATCACCACAGAAACAGTAGATATTCAAGGGCCACTAAAGGGAGCATTACCCATAACGTTACCCATAGCAAAGATTCATGTCAGTTGTCGCTATGTGGAAGGGGAGATAAATGCAGCAGTGTTAGATGATCCCTTTTACCCCCTTATGTTGGGGCGTAAATATGTTTTCTTGGGAGACCCTGTAAAACCTATGGTTATGGCAGAAATCCAGACCAGGTCTGACTCCAGGAACATAGAGAGGGACACCAAATTAACATTTTATTCGACTGAAATGAAACGGGCTCAAGAAGCAGATAGCACATTGAAGCCTTGTTTTGGAAAATTGTCAAAAACTCATAACACTCCAAGGAAAGGACATTTCTTTATGGAACATGGACTCTTGCACAGGAAAGCTGGCAGAGGGACGAAAAGTCATGGTCAAATTGTTGTGCCATCCACCTATAGAAATAAGGTTATGGGCTGGGGGCACATAACAACTTTGAGTGAACACCTGGGTAATGGTGCCACAAAACAAAGAGTAGCCATCCAGTACTACTGGCCGGGCATTACGGAAGACATTAATCTATATGTAAATTCCTGTCCAGAGTGCACTCATGTAGATTCAGAAAGTCGACGAAAGAGTCTTCATCGAAAGTCTACAAGAAAACCAGCAATCATGGGTACTTCCGAGATTTGCACTGGAGGGGAAAGGAAACATTCCACACAGGTTCAATTGCAGTCTGAACCCCATGCGCTGGAAAAAAGGAACAAATCATGTAGCAAAAATCAAACACCTACGGATTTGCGACGGAAAACCACAACCAACTATCCATGGAAAGAGGGCGGTAAACTTCAAGGGAAAGCTACCGACCCCGTGTCACAAGGTTATCCCGAAGGGTAACCAAAGAGAGTTATCGGTGTGGTGCCGGCCTTGTCAATGGCTCAGATTTGCCTGGCAACCGGTTGGGAATATGCAGCAGGAGTGAAGAAGGCGAATGTAAGACTCTGGAATAAATTCCCCCCAGACAGTCCCAGTGATTCTGGGTCTCGTGACACTATAACTCCTACCACTCTATCCCCCTCTCTCTATATTATAATGCTAACGAGCCCCCACCTCCCCTATTACACTGAGTGAACAGAAGAGGAAGAAAGGAAGAACAGTATGTAATAACGTGTGTTGGTAAATACAATTACAACATTTATTAAAATTCTGAAATATAACAACATTCAATTACACTAATACAAATGCAACTAGGAATGACATTAACTATCCCTGTGAAGAAAGATATTAGTTAATGCAAAATACACAAATGAATCTAAAGTCTACACTATGTGATGATGATGAATTTAAGTAACTCCTAAATACTAACAAAAAAAAGGATATCTTGTTTTTCTTGGTCTCTTGCTGACTGCCAATAAACTCTGGTTGTTTGTACACAATGGACAAGTCTTTGTCTGCCTACAATAACACTGGACGGTCCACTTGGTTTCGTCAGGTGTCCACGGCTTGTTCTTTTGTCCTTCACAATGCGAGTGTTGACATTGTCCCGAGCGTCCAAGGTGTCCTGTTCATGTGTGATGTTGAACGCAATGTTAGGCGGGTGAGACTTCGTCTGATATGCAGATGTCCTTTCGTTGTGCTGATAGTCTGCTCATGTGGTGATGATGATGGAAATATGTTGTATATTTGTATTTGTTGGTGCATCAATTGTACGGGGAGAATCTGTCCATTACTGCATGGAATTTAGGATCTCGATAAATTTTGTAGGCATTTGGTTTACGAAATCGTCCGTCGGCTCTTGCCACGTCCGCTCAAGATTTCTAAAACGCACTTGTTGTAAAATCGTCCGTTTGCTACTGCAACTTCTGATCATTAAATTTCTCAAAGGCACTTGTTGTAAAATCATCCGTTTGCTACTGCAACTTCAGATCATTAAATTTCACGTGGACAGCTATTAGAAATGCAGCAATCCTTCTGGGTATTTTCTGCTTTCTTTTTGGGTGGGTAGTCGATGATAGAAAGACCCTTCACCGCCTGGTAAATTCCTTTCTGACCCCCGTGGAGTATTGGTAGGTTGTTGCCCTTAATTACGTGTGAGATGCGTGTCGTCGCAGTATCTCGGTCGGCCCTACTCTAAAGCTTGTCCTGTGATTAACGCCAACCACGTAGTAGACTAAGGATGAATATCTCAAATGGTCCCTGTCTCTACCACTGTGATGGATAAAATAATGAACCCTTTGTAAGTATCCCGTAAACTATGCTACGCCTGTAGTGTCTTGTATGTGAAATCTTATCACTATAAGAAATGACTGTGCGATGTTTACTGCGCGGTTAACCGGTAATGTAAAAGGCAACATAAAAGTGTCTTGTATTTACTTCGTTATAGTTACTGGAAACTGTGCAATGTTATAAATATAATAATTCTCTGCATGGTGTTTATTGCAACCTGTACTTATTAGTGTGAAATATAATATTATAATAAACGTGACTGGGATTTACAGTGTTATATTTATGGAAAATATATATATTATCTGAATGAAGTTAAGACATAATAATGATAAAGTACAAAATATATTACACTAACCTTGGTGTCCATATACGAATTTTACTGACACAATGTCCTGACTCTTCCTCGTGAAATCTAGAACCCCAAGTCTTGGTTGGCGGACTGCTTCTCTTGCAATGCCGCGCAATGAATATAGTTGAGTTAAATATCGTCTGAATCGCCAAGGGCGATTTTTCGGGTCGCTTCTTGTGTCATGTGAAATTTCGTTTGTTTTCCTTAAGTCAGACATTCCGTTCTCATGCTGTGTAAAATTTCCTGTAATATTTTGCTATGGTCGCTCTCATATTTTGCTTATCCGAGACAACTTGTCTGCGTTCGTCTTTTGAGTGTCTGTGCAGCATTTAATAGTCTCTACATAATGACATATTCTCACTCTTTTCATGTTGATCCTGGTTCAGACACGGCGTCGCCGTTAATCAAATGTTATTGGGTCGGTTCGATGAGAACCTGCTTATTAAATTACTCATTGTAAAACTGCCTCGCGCTCTGTCCATTATATTCTACGGCTAGCCACAATAATATTGCTTGTACCTTCCTGCCTTTGTGAAAACACAACCGAGACGTTGGGGCGATTACCTCGATAATCTGTTTACTACTGTCTACTAGTTGTGAAAACATTCCTTGAAAATTGGTCGATGTAACATGACTGTTGACAAACGATGTCTGTGCCGACAATGAGTATAGAAAGTCGAAATACAAACTCATTCGCTCCTCGTGACATAGCTTCCCCCCAACAAGTTCGAGCATGGGAGAACTATTGCGAATTAGGGGGTATTTCGCTTTCCCTATTGCCTCCTATTGGTATCTCCTCGCTATTACTATCCTCTTCATCTTCCTCGTTCCAATCCTCCTTCTTCTCGTCCAAATCATTCTTCTCACAATCTTCCTCAGTTGCTTCTCCTGTATCAGCTATAATGAGCTGCTCCATTTCCTGTTTCAATATCGTGACCGTAGTCAAGCGTTGTCGCCCCTGCTCTACTAAGTTCGTAGAGCTGGCTGTGTGATTCTGCACGCTTGCAGATGACTGTCTAACCGCATTAGGCTGCAGTACTGAGTTCGGATTTCCCTTATTCCAATGCTTTGTGGCTGCTCGTGTCCTGAAGTTGGCCGCTTCAGTTATGTATCTGGCTAAATATCTCTTTAGCAGAATAATCGTATATATTTCCAGCTGATTCTCCACTGGAATCTTATACTTGGTTCGAGATGCCTTCTCGACCACTGTGTACGGCCCGTGCCATCCAATCTGTAACCTGTTCTGTTTGCTATGCATAAACAGTAAAACTTGTTTGCCTATCTCTAGCTCACACTTAGGACCAGTCGTATTATATTCTCCGTCATGTTGACGCCTCCTCTTCTTCATACGTGGTCTGTTTCCCTTAACAGTGGCTTCCTCTCTTTTCCCATGATTTGATGCCCCTCTCTGGCATTCAGGACCTGATCTGATAAATTGATCCATGTCCCTTGCGATTCCTTGCCAATAATAATGGTGGGTGATTCTTTGCGTAGTGATGTATTGTCTGACCTGACCACTAGATTCACTAGCATGTCCCATTCCTAAGACGTAAAATCTATATCGTGCTGGTACTACCTGTTGCTTATACTCATATCCGCGCTTTCCTACTCTCCTAAGGAGTTGTCCTTGCTGTTTAAAGCAGTCTCCTGGTTGCGCTGGATTGTCTCCCTTCAGTCTCTTCTTAAAACAAGGTTCTACCGCTTTGTCGTTGTTTTGAGCTTGTTTCAGCTCTTGCGGATTGAAGTCAAACTCGACTCCTTGTCTCTTCTTCTTCGCTTGTTCACTTGTCTGCCCTGCAGCTGTGACTCTTGATTGACGAGTGTCTACCAAAACCACATATTTGTAGCCTATAATGACTTTATATGTATGATCATTTAAAACTGCCGTTCGTAGTTCTCCCTTGACCCATCTGCCTGTAATGGGAGTCTGGGCGATAGCCGCCATCATTGGAGGATCGCCGTTACCTGTGAACTGAATTTCCACAGTTCCATCACTCAATTGTTCTGGTCTAACCAGTCTAGAACTGAGTTTCGAATCGAATTCCAGCCTGGAATCGAATACCTCTTCCGCTCTTTCTCTATTGACAACGTTGCGTTCCGAGGGAATCCGGGCGCTAGTTGCCGTCCCTGAAATAGCACTTTTCCTTCTCCACCCTTTTGCGCTAGTGTCCTGGTAACATTCTTTGCCAGGTTTAAACCTCTTCTTTCTCTTGAGTGACCCATTCTGACTGACATCAAATGTCTGGGTGCCTCTCTTCGTTCTGTCCACATAACCAATGTTTCCCCACTTCTTTCTTTTGAGTGACCTATTCCTATTGACATCAAATCTCTTCGTTTCCTTCTTCGATCTGTTGAAATAAAAAGTGTTTCCCCACTTCTTTCTTCTGATAAACAATCTTTGAATCCGCCGACGGATCAAAGTTGGCCATTGTTTGTCCTTATTACGTATCTTGTTTATCTTGCCCGTGGAATGGTCATAATTCAAAATACGGTGCAACCCATCTGTCCTTTTATATCGGGTACAGTGTGTTGTAAATTTCGCGCGTCGGCGCAGTGCTTTGCCTAAAGCGCGTACACCAAGCTGTTTCCTCTTGTGTCGCCTGGTGTCTTTCCTTCTGTCTATCTGCTTAGTTTTTGTCTCACCTACATATAGAACCGGAGTCCCGTGGGTGTTAAGCTGCTGTATCACCGCCGGCTCTACCACACTGTTCTCCTCATGATCCTCTTCTACCTCCTTTTGAAGAGAGTCGGGGGGTGCCTCCGTGTCCGTCGTCCACCCTGTCCCGATAATAGTATGTGTTGTTATACCTTCTAGAGGCACACATTTCTCTCCGTAAGTTTTAAAAGTGGTAGGATCTGGCTTTCCCTCGTCCGGAGGAAAGACAGACTTAGGCGTCTTGGGCATATGTCTATTTCCATGGATAATAGCAAATGCCCGCTCCTGTCCAGTCTCTTCCTTCCACGTAGAAGGACCGGGGGAGTGAGGTAATAGTGGTTCTCCTGATGTCAGGAGACCTGTGCCTGTTTTCTTCTTCTCTGTGATGCCAGATGAATTTGTTTTATTCGAAGTCCCCTTGCAAGATCCATCGAAGGTACCGCTTGCAATTAGAGTAGGTTCTTCTGTGCCTTTTAATAAGTTTCCGTTATCTCTGCAGAGGTGTATGGAATCCACTGATTCAACTACCGCCGGATGTGATTTTTCCCCCTCTTCTTTCCGGGACTCTTTGTCCTTCATTGTTTGGGTTTCTATACACGCCACGCGATGGGGAGGAGGGCGGTTTCGGCACTCGCTGGTGTAGTGATTTTTCATGCGACAATACCGGCACCATTTATCCATTTGCCTCTGGTTCTGAGAAGAGGAGTTGTGTTGAGTTTCCTGTCTATGTGGGTTGCGAAGCAAGTTGTCTTTCTTCCCCTGATACCGGTCAACTGGGCGCTTCTCGTAATCAGTTTTTCCTGCGGTTTTCTTTGCATATGACGTAATGCAATGCGAAGATGGTGTGTCTTCTAGGCGATATGTTAGCTCATCTGCCACTTCATGGGCCGAAATCCATAGTTCTGGTTTAACTTTTGTGGATTGTTCATATGCTATAAGCAACCTCTTCATCCGAAGTTCGTGCTCTCTCTCTGCCTTTCTCTCCTCTAACTCTGCCTCTCTGTTCATCGTTGCAAGCTCTTCTTCTAGTGCTAGTATTTTTTTTCTCTCTTGCTCTGCTCTTTTTTCCTTGTACACCCATAAAGCTTTTTCCACATATTCCATAAGTTCCGCTTTCTCTAGTTTTAAATTCATTGCTTCCTGGAAAGCTGCCGTGCGAGTTTGCAACCAATCTGCCATGATCACGCTAGATTTCAATCTGCCTATCGCTACTCAAATTTATGTGAGAGAAACAAAAAATTTAGAGCGACAATAAAATCGTGCCCTTGGCCAAAAGAGAAACACCCGTACAGGTAAATGACCATATTAAAGAAAACCTTGGCAATACAATTCTAAGACTTGCTAAGAATACCAGTCAAATATTTCTGACCATCAACTGCCTGCCCACCAAGAAAACAATACTTTAACAAAATGCTTCTTGTCCGTGGCTTAGCCACTATTGTTCAATTGTGAACAAAAGGACTATACAATGTCGGGTCGCTACTCCGACTTCAACAATGCCTATTGTTCAAGACCCACGTGTTATTACCTGTATACTGAAAGTTCAGGTAAATTTATCGTGATGACAACAAATCAATCGTGATAACCAGATGCAGTGTAAATAAAGTAATATGGTATAATATTCTAACAAATGTCAATATCGTATTTAATATAATATGAATATCTAATCTAATATTCTATTCTGTATTCTTTCCCTCTACCTAAGTAGAATAAGGAACAGTTTAGAAGACAGTAAATAGGTTTATACAAAATTGCAAAAAGAATTATTTAATGTTTTAGTCTAGGGCAAGTCCCAAGGTATATTTTCGGACTGCAGCCTCTACTTAATTTCTCAGTCTAGGGCAAACCCCAAGGTACTATCCCGGACGAGCCCCCACTTAATGTCACAGGGTTATCCCGAAGGGTAACCAAAGAGGGTTATCGGTGTGGTGCCGGCCTTGTCAATGGCTCAGATTTGCCTGGCAACCGGTTGGGAATATGCAGCAGGAGTGAAGAAGGCGAATGTAAGACTCTGGAATAAATTCCCCCCAGACAGTCCCAGTGATTCTGGGTCTCGTGACACTATAACTCCTACCACTCTATCCCCCTCTCTCTATATTATAATGCTAACGAGCCCCCACCTCCCCTATTACACTGAGTGAACAGAAGAGGAAGAAAGGAAGAACAGTATGTCTCTTTCGCACACTTTCTTTCCTTCTCTATATATGTAATAACGTGTGTTGGTAAATACAACTACAACATTTATTAAAATTCTGAAATATAACAACATTCAATTACACTAATACAAATGCAACTAGGAATGACATTAACTATCCCTGTGAAGAAAGATATTAGTTAATGCAAAATACACAAATGAATCTAAAGTCTACACTATGTGATGATGATGAATTTAAGTAACTCCTAAATACTAACAAAAAAAAAGGATATCTTGTTTTTCTTGGTCTCTTGCTGACTGCCAATAAACTCTGGTTGTTTGTACACAATGGACAAGTCTTTGTCTGCCTACAATAACACTGGACGGTCCACTTGGTTTCGTCAGGTGTCCACGGCTTGTTCTTTTGTCCTTCACAATGCGAGTGTTGACATTGTCCCGAGCGTCCAAGGTGTCCTGTTCATGTGTGATGTTGAACGCAATGTTAGGCGGGTGAGACTTCGTCTGATATGCAGATGTCCTTTCGTTGTGCTGATAGTCTGCTCATGTGGTGATGATGATGGAAATATGTTGTATATTCGTATTTGTTGGTGCATCAATTGTACGGGGAGAATCTGTCCATTACTGCATGGAATTTAGGATCTCGATAAATTTTGTAGGCATTTGGTTTACGAAATCGTCCGTCGGCTCTTGCCACGTCCGCTCAAGATTTCTAAAACGCACTTGTTGTAAAATCGTCCGTTTGCTACTGCAACTTCTGATCATTAAATTTCTCAAAGGCACTTGTTGTAAAATCATCCGTTTGCTACTGCAACTTCAGATCATTAAATTTCACGTGGACAGCTATTAGAAATGCAGCAATTCTTCTGGGTATTTTCTGCTTTCTTTTTGGGTGGGTAGTCGATGATAGAAAGACCCTTCACCGCCTGGTAAATTCCTTTCTGACCCCCGTGGAGTATTGGTAGGTTGTTGCCCTTAATTACGTGTGAGATGCGTGTCGTCGCAGTATCTCGGTCGGCCCTACTCTAAAGCTTGTCCTGTGATTAACGCCAACCACGTAGTAGACTAAGGATGAGTATCTCAAATGGTCCCTGTCTCTACCACTGTGATGGATAAAATAATGAACCCTTTGTAAGTATCCCGTAAACTATGCTACGCCTGTAGTGTCTTTTATGTGAAATCTTATCACTATAAGAAATGACTGTGCGATGTTTACTGCGCGGTTAACCGGTAATGTAAAAGGCAACATAAAAGTGTCTTGTATTTACTTCGTTATAGTTACTGGAAACTGTGCAATGTTATAAATATAATAATTCTCTGCATGGTGTTTATTGCAACCTGTACTTATTAGTGTGAAATATAATATTATAATAAACGTGACTGGGATTTACAGTGTTATATTTATGGAAAATATATATATTATCTGAATGAAGTTAAGACATAATAATGATAAAGTACAAAATATATTACACTAACCTTGGTGTCCATATACGAATTTCACTGACACAATGTCCTGACTCTTCCTCGTGAAATCTAGAACCCCAAGTCTTGGTTGGCGGACTGCTTCTCTTGCAATGCCGCGCAATGAATATAGTTGAGTTAAATATCGTCTGAATCGCCAAGGGCGATTTTTCGGGTCGCTTCTTGTGTCATGTGAAATTTCGTTTGTTTTCCTTAAGTCAGACATTCCGTTCTCATGCTGTGTAAAATTTCCTGTAATATTTTGCTATGGTCGCTCTCATATTTTGCTTATCCGAGACAACTTGTCTGCGTTCGTCTTTTGAGTGTCTGTGCAGCATTTAATAGTCTCTACATAATGACATATTCTCACTCTTTTCATGTTGATCCTGGTTCAGACACGGCGTCGCCGTTAATCAAATGTTATTGGGTCGGTTCGATGAGAACCTGCTTATTAAATTACTCATTGTAAAACTGCCTCGCGCTCTGTCCATTATATTCTACGGCTAGCCACAATAATATTGCTTGTACCTTCCTGCCTTTGTGAAAACACAACCGAGACGTTGGGGCGATTACCTCGATAATCTGTTTACTACTGTCTACTAGTTGTGAAAACATTCCTTGAAAATTGGTCGATGTAACATGACTGTTGACAAACGATGTCTGTGTCGACAATGAGTATAGAAAGTCGAAATACAAACTCATTCGCTCCTCGTGACACCCCGTTTCACCAGCAGTAAGGGCCTGGATGAAAAGCCGAACGGGAAAAAGAGAGATAGTAAGGGATGAATATATTCCTGGAACACAGAAGGGGCGTGCGGATTTTCTCAGTCGCTATCCCACAGAGTTAGAGCAAGATAGAAGGAAGGAAAACTAACCTCGTAGTGGTCGATTTGCAATTGCCTTGTACCCAATAGTTAAGCTAGATATCATCCAGCTTAAAATATGGGGGAGCTATGTCGCAAAATTGGTTTCAAGCAGAATATCTATGGCCCGAATCTATGTGTATTTCTTGTCTATTTAGGACGAGTCTGTCTTATATCTTAATATCTTTGTATGTCTAAGTCGAACTATATCTTCGGTTTCGAACTTGGGGTCAAAGGATGTTCGGCGGATGTGTCGCTAAGGGGAGGTGAGAAGGTTCCGCCCTGATGGGTGCTGAGTTGTTGTAGCGGCCTGTCGCCGAAAAGTGATCTCTATACTAGTGGGGAAAGAGGTAGTCTCTTTAGACATATCATGTATTATTCACCCCAGTGTTTATTCTTACTGCCAAGGAATGGCAGAATCATATTCTAGTGTATGACTGATACCAAGGTAAAGACGCATTTCTTATGAATTTTTCCTGAGGCATTGTATTCGATGGGCAGTCGTACGGTTGTACGTTTAGATGAATATTAACCAGATGAAGATGACATTCATACCTAGCAGCACCATATTATGTGATGAAGTCAATAGTATCAATGGTAGAATCTACAAAGCAATGAGGACATTTAATGAATGATCAGCTTTGATTGCGCTTCATAGTTTGTATCCTGGGTGAGTGACAACTCACTGGGAGGAGAAGCCATTTTGAATCCTATATTTTCCAATCATCGAGGAGAGAACAGGGATGCCCCTTACTATCACCTGATGAGTCCAGAGATCACTGCTACAGAAGAGAACCCACTACTAGTGGTTCAATATTGTTATCAAAAAAATATGTGCTGAGCTTTACCTAAAGGAATCTTCGCTAGACGAGGTTAGGTCTAGGAACCATCTTGAACCTTGTTTATGAACTGACGTGCTCTGTCAGTAAAGTCAGACTATATATATTGGAATTACTGAGTGCTTGTCTACTGACATTCCATTGGTACTGTTATGCAACATGAATGCCCATGTGATAGTGTATTTCATTGATCAACATTATTATGATTTATGCCAACCTGTCTGCTGTCACTGTACCAGTGCTGTCAAGTGTGATCGTTCCAATTAAACTGTATGAAACGTACATAGTAGTTGGCGTAAATGACTTCCAGCCATAGGTGAGTGAGATTGGTCTATTTGTCAACTCTAACGAACGTTTGCCATCATTCGCATGTACTGTATCCTCACTCCATGTCTACACACCACTGCGTAGGTCGAGTTGACCTTTTGTTTGTCTTCATTTTGACAACGCCCATCAACACCCTCCGAACACGATTGCAAACAAACAAGCAACAACGGGGCAGAGCAAAACTGAGGCCATATTCTGTGCCAGTCAACGTTATTTGTGAGATATTTCTTTGAATTAGTGGTAAGAATGCTTTATGTATTTACATGCTTGATTAAAACTGCAAAAGTTAGATACTGCTATGGGAAAAAGTGAAGGACATGCCGGGAGCAAACATTATTGAGTCCTCACATTGAACTGTATTTGACTGTTGCATATTATTATGATTTTATATTAATAATTTTGTATTGGAAGATGTTAGTAAGCCTCAGTGTTCTATGAACACTCTTCAACATGCCTAGAGCGGTAATAATTTAGAAAAGAAAAATGATATAAAAGGAGATGTGGTTACTCCACGTCATTGGATTGAAGCAAACTATGTAAAAGTACAGTGGCGTATCTGCCATAGGGACCTGAGGTGTGGTCAAAGAAAGGTGTGAGTCATATAATTAGAGGCTGATGCACATGAATGCACACGAGGCTGACCCCATACCTTCATGTATACATAGGGATAAGAAGTTGTGAACAGATATGAAAAGGCCAGGGTGTCTTTTTATTACAGGGTTTTTATTTCCTGTTACCATCCGGTGACAGGAAACCTGATGAGTGAGTGAGAAGAGAAAAGTCTCCATTATAAAGTTTATGCTGTCATCAGATAGCCTGAAGGAGCTTGTGTGTGTGTGCTGATCTATACGGACTTTATCGTCATTACCAAGAATCCCAGGTGACACGTTAACAGCTGGGACATCTGACACTTTATCCGAATAAACTGGTTCTTATCAAAATAAAACTGAATTATATGGGGCATGATGAAAACAACAGCTCCTCATAACCAATGACTATCACTAGCATCTATTAAAGTTTTAGTCTGTTAATACACCTACAGGAACTCTATATTAACAATATATTCATAGGACCAAGAGTCCATACTTTTAGTTAAAGCATTATATGTAAATATATTTCCTCATTTTCAAAGACCTGTCCAAAAGAGATGGCGGGACAGGCAGATTAAATTGTACAAACAAAAAACATTCCAATTTTAAAGAAAACTTTAACCACAGTCTTATTCATTTTCTTATAATGAGTTAAAGTGTATTGTGTTGATGTTCCATCATTTTCATTTCACCCCTAGACACTAGAGACATCATACACCAGCCACTAGAATCAAAATACGGACTGTGTGAGATCTAGGGAGGTAGCGTTAGGTTCCTGATAATATATATCATTATCATCATTCTTTTAGATTCAGGGGCCTACATGTGCTTGACCTCACATCGTTGACACAGACACAACTATCTTTCTTGTTAGGAATAACATCTTAACCTCCCCAGCAAATTACACTTGCTACACGCACCCAGGACGCTTCCTATCGCACTGGTAGAAATACACTCTGATTTTGTCAGAGGTGTTATTAATGAACATACATATCACATTTTTAAACATTGAACTAGCTTCCATCGATTGAATGAAAGTACACAACACAATTTTAAACATTGAACTTGCTTCCATCCATTTAAAGAACATACACATCACATTTTTGCAGTAGATTTCCTTCATTTAGTGAAAATACAAACCACATTTTTAAACACTGAACAAGCTTCCAACCACTTAATGAAAATATAGTCCACATTTATAAACACTTAACTAGCTTCCATCAACTAAATGAAATACACACCGCATTTTTAAACACTGAACTACTTTCAATAGAATTAATAAAAAAAACACACCATATGGTGTATATGTTCATTAAATGGATGGAAGTTAGTTCAATGTTAAATACTGTGGTGTGTACTTTCATTCAATGGATGGTAGCAAGTTCAATGTATAAAATTCTGGTGTGTATTTTCATTAAATGGATGGAGGCTAGTTCAATGTTTAAAACTTGTGTGTATTTTCATAACTCCGCCAATGCCGGTCCCAAGCCCGGATGAAAAAGGAGGAGGGCGGCCTGCATGGAGGCCGTAAGGAGGCAGCCCCTCCACCATGCAAAGGCACAACAGGCCTATCACCTGTTTGCTTTAAATCATGATTACGCGAACTACAAGAGAGAAAACCGGACTGATTCTAAAGGCGACGAACTGGAACGGACTACGGACTACGACTTATGGAACTTGGAACACAAGAAGTATAAATGGGAAGGAAGAGGAGCTGGTGGAAGAGATGAGGAAAGCAAAACTAGAAATCCTGGCTATAACGGAAACAAAGAAAAAAGGACAAGGAGTCATGGATCTCGATGGCAACACGTTGCTCTACAGTGGTGTACCCATATCTGAAAGAGCTAAAGGGGGCGTGGGTTGCATTGTGGCCCAAAATCAAAAAGATAGTATCAAGGGATGGAACTTTGTCTCGGAGCGCATTATGGTTGTAAAACTAAAAGAAGGAGAAACCATAGTCAACCTGGTCATAGTGTATGGGCCAAATGAGGATGAGAGAGCAGAGGTCAAGGAGGAATTCTTCGAGCTGCTTCAAAGGACAGTGGATGACTGCCTAGATGAAGTTATTATGCTCGGAGATTTTAATGCCAGAGTTGGAAATGACCATGCTAGATGGGGTGGAGTTATCGGAAGATATGGAGAAGATACTCTCAATGACAATGGAAAGCGACTCCTTAGATTCTGCAGTGAGCAGAATCTGATCATTACAAACACAAAGTTCCCCCATAAGCGCATACATGCATACACTAGATGTGAACCAACCAAGAATGAGAAGTCAGTGATCGACTATGCCATTGTTCGGAGAAGCTCATTCAGATATGTCCGAGATGCAAGAGTCTGGAGGGGGCCAGAGATTGGAAGTGATCACTACCTGCTAACAATCAAACGAACAACTGAAAGAGTTGCTCAGCCTAGGAACTGCCCAACATCACGCAAGAAACCAAGTAAACGAGCAGGAGAAATGAGCATTAGGACCTACAAGCTGAGAGAGCCAGAAATTAAGACCAGATATCAGGGGCTTATTGCTACAGCAGTGAGCAACACAGAAGAACGACCTGATGACTTGAAAACCCTCTGGAATAAATTCAAGGATATCATAAAGACAGCTGCTGCAGAAGCATGCGGTGAAGTCCGACTTGGGAACCAGAGAAAGAGGACACCTTGGTGGACAGAGGAAGTCAAAGAGAAAATAAGAGAGAAGAAAATGGCATGGAAACAATACTTAGGAGCTAAAAACACAACAGGACAAATGGAAAAATATAGAGAATATGTGACACTCAGAACAGAAGCAAAGAACAAAGTGCTAGCAGCAAAACAGAAGTCCTGGGAAGAATTTGGAGAAAAGCTAGAAAAAGATGCACAAGAAAACCAGAAATTGTTCTATAAGACCCTAAAGAACATGAGGAAAGAAAAACAATGCCCTCTCAAATTTATAAAGGACAAGCAAGGCAAATTGCTTACTGCCCCGAAGGAAGTAATGGAAAGATGGAAAGAATATTTCTCAGAACTCCTGGATGGTGAGCATGATGAAGCATCAGAAATGATAACCACTGACACAGAAGAGGAAACCAATGATGGTGAAGATGACATAAAGATGGAAGAACTGAGGGCAGCACTAGAGAAAATCAAGATGGGCAAAGCAGCAGGGCATGATGGTATAACACCAGAAATGGTTAAGTACATGGGAGCATCAGGCGACCTATTACTCTTAAAGGTCCTACAGGCAGCATGGTGCAACAAGACCATACCAAAGGATTGGGAGATTGCCATCATAACACCAATTTTCAAAAAGGGTGACAATCGACAATGTGGAAACCATAGAGGCATATCCCTTCTCAGTGTCCCTGGTAAAATCTACTCTAGAATCCTAGAGCAGAGACTCCGACGCCTAGCTGAGCCACAATTGGATGAGGTCCAGTGCGGATTCCGAGCAAACCGAAGTACTCAAGACCTAATCTTCACACTCAGACAGCTGAGTGAAAAGGCCCTTGAGTATAAGAGTGAGATCCATCTTTGTTTCATAGATCTGGAAAAGGCGTTTGACAGGGTCCCCTGGAGCAAACTTTGGGACTGTTTGGCAAGGAAGAATATTCCAGCACCTCTGATTCATGCTATACAGAGCTTCTACAAGTCTTGCAGAAATTATGTGAGGACAGCAAACCATAAGTCAGAAGAGTTCAGGACCACCACTGGTGTAAGACAAGGTGATATCCTATCACCTTACCTCTTCATACTCCTTATGGACGATGTCATCAAGGCATGTAAGGAGAGAACAAGAAAGTATTCAGTGGGGTACTGGAAGATGAGACAGGTCTATATTTCGGAGCTGGCATTTGCTGATGATGTTGCCCTGATTGCTAAATCAGAGGCACATCTCCAATCCAACCTGCAAGTCTGGAAGGAAGAGCTGGAGAAGAGAGGGATGGTCATAAGCAGCTCTAAAACAAAATCCATGGTGATATCACGAGAAGAAAGAAAACATCAGATTAAGTTGGGAGAACAGGTCCTGGAGCAGGTCGACCACTTTAAATATCTCGGAGCTATTATAGACCGAAAGGGAGGCATCAAAGAAGAGTTGGCCACTCGGAAAGCAGCGGCTGGGAGACTTTTTCAGGCCATAAATCGTGGATTCCTCAGCAAGAAAGAGGTTGGTAAGAAAACGAAGATGGCTGTATACCGCTCCACCTATGTCCCAGTCTTGACATATGGATGCGAGTCGTGGGCAATGACTACAACCCACAAAAGCCAGATCCAAACCTCAGAAATGAGGTATCTGAGGAAAGTGGTTGAAGTAACAAGCAGAGACATGGTCCGCAACCAGACGATCCGTCAAGGCCTAAAATCCCATCCGCTGCAGACCCAAATAGAACAGTCCCAACTAAGATGGTTTGGCCATGTCTGCAGAATGGGAGAGGATCGGCTGCCACGACAAGCATGGGAAACAAAGAGCCAGGGATCCAGACCTCCAGGACGACCCAGAGTCCGCTGGGAGGACAACATTAGACAGTCTTTGAAGGACCGATGACTGGAGTGGAGCCAGGCCAGGAAGAAGACAGCTGATAGAATGGTCTGGCGCTCTCTCTTCCAAACCTCTACACCTCACGGTAGAAGGGGAACGACTAAGTAAGTAAGTAAGTAAGTGTATTTTCATTAATTCTATTGAAAGTAGTTCAGTGTTTAAAAATGTGGTGTGTATTTCATTAAGTGGTTGGAAGCTAGTTCAGTGTATACAAATATGGTCTATATTTTCATGAAGTCGATGGAAGCTAGTTCAGTGTTTAAAAATGTGGTGTGTATTTTCATTAAATGTGTGAACGCTAGTTGAATGTTTAAAAATGTGTTGCATATTTTTATTACATTGATGGAAGCTAGTTCAATGTTTAAAAATGTGTTGTGTACTTTTATTCAGCGAATGAAAGCTAGTTTAATGTTTAAAAATGTATTGTGTACTTTCATTCAATGGATGAAAGCTAGTTCAATATTTGAAAATGTGGTTTGTATTTTCATTAAATAAATGGAACCTAGGTCAATGATTAAAAGTGTGTACGTACTTTCATTAAATGGATGGAAGCTAGGTCAATGGTTTAAAATGTGGTGTCTGTGTTCTTTTATGCGGAAATAATACTGCTGAATGCACACCTAAAGCAATAACATTTTTCGGAACAATTCAAACTGTGTACACCCTGTTCAGTTCCAGTCCTAAGCGGTGGGAATTACTACAAAACCATATCGGTTGTTCTCTTCATGGTTTGTCTGAAACAAGATGGTCAGATCGTGTTGAAAGTGTAAATCTTTTGCAGCTCACTTGCCTGGCATTAAATTAGCACTGTAAGACCTCCTAGAACTAAATTTGATGGCCAAAACAAGAAATGAAGTCCATGGAGTTTTATTATATGTGACATCTTTTGACTGTGTGTTAATATCAGCCGTGTGGTACAAAATATTAGCTGGCATAGATATGTGCAACAAGGTCATCCAAGCTAGACATGCCACACTGGAAGCTGAAGTAGCGAACATAGAAACTCTCCTCACAAAGCTGACAATCCTTCGAAACAACTGGAAATGCATGTGGAATTAAGCCAAATTGGTTGCGCCAAACCTAAACATAGAAATAAAACTCTCCCGTAGATGTGATGGTGTTAGGCTCAAGAGGGCAAGGCCGCATGACGACAGTACACATGATGCTAACTTGGAAGAAATGAATGACACTGATGATACTCCAGAAGAGGCCTTCTTCAGAAAGTGTGTGTTTTACATTTTGGTGGACAATGTTATAGCAGGATTAATTGTCCGCTTCAATGGTGTTAAGTAGTTGGCAGAAAAATGTGATTTCTTGTGGAAATATCTCACCATGTCCGTAAGTGATGTGGAGAGAAAAGCCTTATCTTTATCAGAGCAATATCCTGCTAACCTTAATGGTGATGATTTTGGAAAAAGAAATGCAACATTTACCGTCAGTACATAAAGCAAATTTTGTGAATGCACAGTTAAAGCCATTAGATCTGTTGAACTTGTACCTGTTTCCAAATGTTGTGTTAGCTTAAGAATACTATTAACAAATCCAGCAACAGTAGCTTCTGGATAGAAGTCATTTAGCAAACTTAAGCTAATTAAGAATTATTTATTAAGATCTACAATGTCTCAGGAACGTCTTGTGGATTAGGCCAGGCTAAGTATCGAATCAAACATTGCCCGAACAATTAATTTTCATGCTCTAATTCGAAATTTTTCGCAAAAGAAGGCTAGGAAAGCTCTTTTGTTTTAAATAAATAGTAAGTTTATCTACATTTTTGTACTAATACTTATGCCTTCTGATGATCTGATCTGCATTGCAATATAAACGGATGTTTCAATGTGAATTCTGTCTCCTTATCTGTATTGTAGCATAAACAAAGTTTCTCCAATCAAATGTACTTTCTTACCTCTGATCCTCTTTTATTTTATTTATGTTTATCGTGGAGGGAGTATAAGAGCATGATGCCTTAAATGCAGAAAATTAACAGAGCGCTCCACTCCACCCCTCTCTCGTCTTCCATACCCTTTTTGACGTTACATGCTACAGCTCATGGCATAAAACCATAGTGGATACAAACAGAATGACTAATAGAGAAGGGAAGGGGCCCAAAAGAAACTTTGTACCCCCCTGACAAAATTTCTCTCGGAGGCCGTGCATCCGTCATATGTACAACCAGCGTGCTACATGTACAATTAGCATTAATACTCTTCGACATTTGCTGAGCAAGACTGAGCACCTATGGGTTTGCCCTGAGTGCAGTGAGGTCGATTCTGATTAACATTAACAATGTGACGCTACAATGAACGACTAGAAATACCCCACCCAAAGGTGAATCGCATGGGCGGTAAAATTTCAGATAATTCTGAAAGAACCTATAGTTTACATTGAACAGAAGAATGGCACATATGTGCCGGACAAAAATTTTTACGATACAAAATGTATCGTTCGTGAGTATATGTACGAAAAGACCATGGCTTTCACACAATCATTCACACATATCATAGACAGAAAATTGCTAAACGTCCTGCACTGATGTAAGATATCAGTATCGCTTTTAAATCTTATAATAATTAAAATAGTTTATATAAAGGTATAAAAAACGACAAAGAAACTAAATATGCTGTCTAATAATAATTGATCGTCTTAAATGTTACGTTCTTACAGTAAGCTTTATTGTATATTTAGTTTCTTTAAATACAATTTAGTAAATTAATTAATTAAAATATTTTATAAAGTGGAATAATCAATTGTATTTATTAAAGGGATATAATTCAAGTTATGGTTTCGTTCTATATTCCTTTTATGGGATATTTCTTGTATTTTACGGTTTTCCGGGCACGCTTGTCGGTTCACGGGCAGTAAAAGTGTTAGGACTTGGATGCCTTAGGGGAAGTACATATTTTTATACTTTTTTATATTTATTTAGGTTATCATTTTTCCTATCTAGCCTTCACTTTCTTTCCTTTCCCTGACGAAGACCTCGTGGCCGTAACGTTGGCTATTTTCTTTGTCTTTTGTCCTCGTAAGACGAATCACCTTTTTTTCGATTTTTTTTCGCACCCATCCATTGTACTCCTCGTCTTACCGCATTTCTCCTCAACTTCCTCGACTATATTCCTTTTTTTACTAGCATTACAGAGTATTACTTGTTCTGGAATACCTAGAGCAAGAAGGTCAGGGGTATGCAAAAAACACACTGAGAAGAGAAGTGGAGACAAACAGTGAAAATGATCGGGATGACGTGGAAAGAACTTGAACAGATGGCACGTGACAGTAGCACTTGGCATGTATTTGTTGAACACATTAACTACCGCAAGCCGCTGTCAGCGGCTCACAAAATAATCTTATTTGGACCGCAAGCCGCTCAGAGCGCCAATCTAATTTTAGTAATAAAACGAATGAAAAATGTACTGAAACATTCTCTGATCTGGTTCGAGATTTTAAGTTGCCACCGGAAAACAAATTCCCAAAGCATGGTTGTTGTAGAACACTGGAAAATTGATATTATGTTCATATTTTTCAGCGTTTTGGGTTAGTTACCAAATCGTGTAAAACTGTTTGCCGTGGCAACCAGTGATAGGACTACAAAAAATGCGTGTACATTCTTGTCTAACGGCTGAATATGATAAAAACGTGTTTCAACAATTGACTGATACATCTAGCGACGAGGACAAGAGTGAAAACTGTGTGCACATTAATTGAAATTGTGATTTTGATAGAGATGGGGCGCAAGCAGTTATAATTGTGAAAATATTGCAAGTCCTCAGCCATCGGAAAGCCGTTAAATAGCAACAACCTCTATTAGAGTTACAACCGGTGTTTATTGTAATAGTACATTCATTTATCTTTAAAATGACGTGTAATTCATAAAAATCTGTAAACAATTACGAAAACTACACTTTACTTTGCGCACACACCTACAGGATGAAAATGGGAAAAAAATTTAATTCGGCCACAGTGTGTTTTTCAATTCGGTAGTTAATTAAAGCATATGCTCCTTGGGGAGCTAAAGGGTATAGATTGATTGAATATCCAAGGCCAGGGCCACGACAGTGGAGCTGGTTTAAAAGAAAATAAATCAGATGGTCCGTCTCAACTTTTAAAAGAAATCCCACAAATGATCATTGTTTACGTTGCCAACTGAAAACACACGTTAAATCCACGTCTTACAGAAGTTCCCCTCAACTTCCTGAAACTTTTAAAGCAGACCAATTCCCATGAAAGAATTGCAAATACACACTGCATTTTTGAAAACTGCCCTTCTCATCCAGGAAAACAAAAGTGTCAGGTCTGTAAGGCTAGCTGGTCGTGGAAATGAAAGCAGTGAAGAAATCATTCCTTTGTCACACCTTGAAAAGTCTGTGACAATCTTAAAATTCTTTGCTTTGATTGAAGGAGCTACTCAATTCCAGTCACATTGGCATAAAGGGAAGTGATCTTTTCAGAATTAAATAAAACTTATTCAAATGGTAATTAAACATGCTCCAAGATAGACTCGACAGACTTAGTGTATTATGCATAAAATAAGGTAAAGGGGAAAAAAAGTAACACTTTTCCAAAATCGTCCAAGATTTTGTGGAACAGAAAGCAAAAATATTTCTTTATAAGCAAAGTATGTTTTAAGACGTTCTGTGTCAATACATTGCTAATAAATATAGAAAATATTATATTTTTAATATATTTTAATAGGATCTATCACAGGTACATAATGTGAAATAGTCTTAAGTCCAGGAGACCATCATCGGCTGTGTCAAAATTTCAATTTACATACGGTAAACACATCTATATGCGCTAAAACAAAACGATTTCCAAAAGTAATACACATAAATTGATATGTTGCAGCCACTCGTAAGCAGTGCAGGTGCCGGTCTATTTTGTGCTTTTAACAAGGCTAAATAGTGTACTCACCCCCCTCCCTACATTAAAAAAAAATTAAATTAAAAAAATTGCCTGCTTCAGTTTTATGAAACAGATTTCTTGTAGAGAAAAATTAAAAGCACAAAATTTGAAAATGCACAATTTATTTCCAATTGCAAGAATAAGTTATGCAACAATCGTTGATTATCTTTCTCAAATATAACAGAAAATGTTTTAGCACACAAATCATTTTGAATAATCTTGTGAACTGTGATGTTAAAAATGTTGTGTACTTCCATTCGATGGATATAAGCTAGTTCAGTGTTTAAAAATGTGTTGTATACTTTGATTCAATGGATGGAAGCTAGTTTAAAGATTTAAAATGTGGTATGTATTTTCATTCAATGGATAGAAGCTAGTTCAATGTTTAAAAATGTGTTGTGTACATTCATTAAATGAATAGAACCTAGTTCAATGTTTAAAAAATGTGTTGTGTACTTTCATTCAGTGGAATGAAGCTAGATCCATGTTTAAAAAATTTGTTGTGTACTTTCATTCAATGGATGGAAGCTAGTTCAGTGTTTAAAAATGTGTTGTGTATTTTCCTTCAATGGATGGAAGCTAGTTCAATAGAATGTGGTGTGTTTAAATGGATGGAAGCTAGGTCAATGTTTAAAAATATTGTGTGTACTTTAATTCAGTGGATGGAAGCTAGTTCATTGTTTAAAAATATGTTGTGTACTTTCATTAAATGGAAGGAAGCAAGTTCAGTGTTTACAAATGTGGTTATTCTCATGAAATAGATGGAAGCTAATTCAGTTTTTTAAAATGTGTTGTGTACTTTTATTCAATGCATTTAAACAATGTTAAAGCCTAGATTCAAAGAATAAACAAGAGTTGGGGCACTGTATGAAGGATGGCTACCGATCGGGCAATGTGGAATCAATATGCTGTTGCCTTACAAGACGCCACCAGGCATGATGGCCACTGACTGCTTTGACGGTTGGTTGTAATGGATCAAAGAAGAAGAAGAGATTCAATGCATGGAAGCTAGTAAAATGTGTAAAAATATGTTGTGTACATTGATTCAATGCATGGAAGCTAGTTCAATGTTTAAAAATGTGTTGTGTATTTTAATTCAATGGATGGAACTCAGTTCAATGTTTAAAAATATCTTGTGTACTGTCATTCAATGGATGGAAGCTAGTTCAATGTTTAAAAATGTGTTGCGTACTTTCATTAAATGGATGGAAGCTAGTTCAGAGTTAGAAAATGAGGTATGTATTTTCATTCAATGGATGGAAGTTAGTTCAATGTTTAAATATATGTTGTGTACTTTGATTCAATGGATGGAACTAGTTCAATGTTTTAAAATGTGTTGAGTACTTTGATTCAATGGATGGAAGCTAGTTCAATGTTTAAAAATCTGGTGTGTACATTCATTCAATGGATGGAATCTAGTTCAGTGTTTAGAAATGAGTTGTGTACTTTCATTCAACAAATGGAAGCTAGTTCAATGTTTAAAAATGTGGTGTGTATGTTCATTAAATTAATGTAAGCTAGTTCAGTGTTTAAAAATATGTTATATACTTTCATTTAATCAATGGAAGATAGTTCAGTGTTTAAAAATGTATTGTGTACTTTCATTAAATGGATGGAAGCTAGTTCAGTGTTTAAAAATGTGGTATGTATTTTCATTCAAAGGACGGACATTTATTCAATGTTTTAAACCAAGTTCAAAGTTTAAAACTGTGGTGTGAATTTTCATTAAGTGGATGGAAGCTAGTTCAGTGTTTAAACATGTGTTGTGTACTTTCCTTAAATTCATGGAAGCTAGTTCAGTGTTTAAAAATGTGGTGTGTATTTTCATTAAATGGATGTAAGCTAATTTAATTGTTTAAAATGTGTTGTGTACTTTTATTCAATGCATGGAAGCTAGTTCAATGTTTAAAAATGTGTTGCGTACTTTCATTAAATGGATGGAAGCTAGTTCAGAGTTAGAAAATGAGGTATGTATTTTCATTCAATGGATGGAAGTTAGTTCAATGTTTAAATATATGTTGTGTACTTTGATTCAATGGATGGAACTAGTTCAATGTTTTAAAATGTGTTGAGTACTTTGATTCAATGGATGGAAGCTAGTTCAATGTTTAAAAATCTGGTGTGTACATTCATTCAATGGATGGAATCTAGTTCAGTGTTTAGAAATGAGTTGTGTACTTTCATTCAACAAATGGAAGCTAGTTCAATGTTTAAAAATGTGGTGTGTATGTTCATTAAATTAATGTAAGCTAGTTCAGTGTTTAAAAATATGTTATATACTTTCATTTAATCAATGGAAGATAGTTCAGTGTTTAAAAATGTATTGTGTACTTTCATTAAATGGATGGAAGCTAGTTCAGTGTTTAAAAATGTGGTATGTATTTTCATTCAAAGGACGGACATTTATTCAATGTTTTAAACCAAGTTCAAAGTTTAAAACTGTGGTGTGAATTTTCATTAAGTGGATGGAAGCTAGTTCAGTGTTTAAACATGTGTTGTGTACTTTCCTTAAATTCATGGAAGCTAGTTCAGTGTTTAAAAATGTGGTGTGTATTTTCATTAAATGGATGTAAGCTAATTTAATTGTTTAAAATGTGTTGAGTACTTTTATTCAATGCATGGAAGCTAGTTCAATGTTTAAAAATGTGTTGCATACTCTCATTCAATGGATGGAAGGTAGTTCAAAGTTTAAAAAATGTCTTTATACTGTCATTCAATAGATAGGAGCGAGTTCAATGTTTAAAAATATGTTGTCTAGCTTCATTCAATTGATGGAACTAGTTAAATATTTGAAAATGTGTTGTGTACTTTGGTTCAATGGATGGAAGCTAGTTCAGTGTTTGAAAATGTGGTATGTATTATCATTCAATGGATGGAACTAGTTCAATGTTTAAAAATGTGTTGTGTACTTTCATTCAATGGATGGAATCTAGTTCCGTGTTTAAAAATGTGGTGTGTTCTTTCATTCAATGGATGGAATCGAGTTCAATGTTTAGAAATGTGTTGTGTACTTTCATTCAACAAATGGAAGCCTCCATCCATTTAATGAAAATACACACCAGAGTTTTATACATTGAACTTGCTTCCATCCTTTGAATGAAAGTACACAACACAGTATCTACCATTGAACTAACTTTCATCCATTTAATGAAAGTATAATCCACTTTTTTAAACACTGAACTATCTTAGATCCATTTTTAAACATTGAACACGCTTCTATCTATTGAATGACAGTACATAAGACATTTAAAAAAAATTGAACTAGCTTCCATCCATTGAATGAGAATATGCAACACATTTTTAAACATTGAACTAGCTTCCATCCATTCAATTAAAATACACAACACATTTGTAAACATTGAACATGCTTCCATGCTGTTATGAGTAAAATTCATAACATGTGTGTCGATATCATTAGTTGGTTCGACAAGGCTTCTCGATTGTTTATTATATGTAGTCCATGGTAACACAGGAAGTGATGTCATTGTCTCGGGGTGCAGATCGGCGGACGTCAAAGTTGCCATTGGCATACGTGAGAGATCGGCTGCTAGGGACTTCGATGTGTGTAGTTATGGCGAGTGGACGCATGTCTGTGAGCTCATGAAATACATTAATATTGTGTCAAATCCCTATGATGTTCCAGCACTAGGTCATCAAAATGTTTCTGTGAGATGCATCCATGCTTTATTTATACAAGGAAGAATGGATTCTGTTGAAAAAGTGGGTCTGAATTAAATAAACTTTGAAGTTGATCTAACGACAGTGATTCGAGCTATGACAGTACAGTGACCCCTTTATGACTGCTAAAGAATGTCATAATATATTGGCTGGATGTTAATATGAAAAAATGGAGCCGTGTCTCAATTTATATTAAACATTTGTGCCACTTCGCACTTTACTATGTGGCCGACGTATTACTTGCAAACGCGAATGATATATATGGGCCGTTATTGTATTGACATATAATACTGCAATGGGTCAAAACTGTAAGACCCAAATTGAAGATAAAGTAGACGCTGGACTACAAGGGTACGGTTTATGACGAGACATCATTTTAATGAGCATAGACGTGAATAATAAATATATTGGCCTATCTCATAATCGACTTGGGCTTTGATTGACTTCAAACGTTCGTTAACATATGAAGGTCAATGGAAGTCGTACGGCCATCAAGTTGCATAAAGCATGATGTTATAGCGATAATCATGTTAAAAGGCATGAGTATAAATATTATGATTCAACAAACTCTCCGAGCGTAGGATTGACGCACGAACAATCGACACCACTGGTCGATTGAAGGCTCTCCAATAACTGACCCTGGAACAAAAGGTACCTGAGGCTCGGTACTGAAATTAGCCGTTTTTTGGCTGAATATACATCATGTATTCATCTTGGCACTGAAGGCGCAAGGAACGTATTCTCATCTCACAGATGATCCATAATATAAATCAAGGCCGTCCTCCCTAGACTCGGGATAAGATCCTGGCCGAAAATAACCTCTAGTCATCACGAAGGATATAATCATTTGCCTCCAGTATCTATCTTGGATGGCAACAAACCGACCGCAGCAAGCTGCGCTATTCTGTTCAAATATAGTGCACGAGGGTACGCAAATAATTACATATACAATTACTTTAAATGTGCTCACATGTGTGTCTATAACAGTCTAGACCCGCATGTGAGGATCTCAAACACTTAACTCCCACGCGAAAAAGGACTTAACACATACCATGTTTGTAAACATTGAACTATCTTCCATCAATGTAATTAAAGTACACACTACATTTTTACACACTAGCTTCCATCCATTTAATGAACATAAAAACCACATTTCTAAACACTGAACTAGCTTCCATTCATTGAATAAAAGTACACAACACATTTTTGAACATTGAACTAGCTTCCATCAATTGTATGAAAGTGTACAACACATTTTGAAACATTGAACTAGCTTCCATCCATTATTGAAAATACACACCACATTTTTAAACATTAAATTAGCTTCCATCCATTTAATGAAATTACACACCACATTTGTAAACATTGAACTAGCTTCCATCCATACACACCACATTTGTAGAATTTAACTAGCATCCACCTATTTAATGAAAATAAACACTACATTTTTAAACACTGAGCTAGCTTCCATATACTGAATAAAAGTACACACCACATTTTTAAACACTGAACTAGCTGCCATCCATTGAATGAAAGTACACACCACATTTTGAAACATTGAACTAGCTTAAACCCATTTAATGAAAATACACACCACATTTTTAAACATTAAATTAGCTTCCATCCATTTAATGAAATTACACACCCCATTTTTAAACATTGAACTAGCTTCCATCTATTGACTAAATTTACACAACACATTTTTAAACACTGAGCTAGCTTCCATCCATTGGATGACAGTACACAAAACATTTTAAAACATTGAAGTTGATTCTATCTATTGAATGAAAGTATAACTCCGCCTAGGCTAGTCCCAAGCCCAGCTGAAAAAAGAAGGATGGCGGCCTACATGGAGGCTGTAAGGAAGCAGCCCCTCCATCATGCAAAGGCCAATCACCTGTTTGCTTTATACTTCTTTTGGCGTGGGTTGCATTTTGGCCAAAAACCAGAAAGATAATATCAAGGGATGGAACTTTGTCTAGGAGCGCTTTATGGTTGGAAAACTAAAAGAAGGAGAAACCATAGTCAACCTGGTCATAGTGTATGGGCCAAATGAGGATGAGGGAGCAGAGGTCAAGGAGGAATTCTTCGAGCTGCTTCAAAGGACAGTGGATGACTGCCTTGATGAAATTATCATACTCGGAGATTTCAATGCCAGAGTTGGAAATGACCATGCTAGATGGGGTGGAGTTATCGGAAGATATGGAGAAGATACTCTCAATGACAATGGAAAGCGACTCCTTAGATTCTGCAGAGAGCAGAATCTGATCATTACAAACACAAAGTTCACTAGATGTGAACCAACAAAGAATGAGAAGTCAGTGATCGACTATGCCATTGTTAGGAGGAGCTCATTCAAGTGTGTCCGGAATGCTAGAGTCTGGAGATGGCCAAAGATTGGAAGTGATCACTACCTGCTTACAATCAAAAAGAACAACTGACAGAGTTGCTCAGTCTAGGAACTGCCCAACATCATGCAAGAAACTAAGTAAACGAACGGGAAAAATGAGCATTAAGACCTACAAGCTGAGAGAGCAAGAAATTAAGACCAGATATCAGGGGCTTATTGCTACAGCGGTGAGCAACACAGAAGAACAACCTGATGACGTGGAAACCCTCTGGCTTAAATTCAAGGACATCATAAAGACAGCTGCTGCAGAAGCATGCGGTGAAGTCCGACTTGGGAACAAGAGAAACAGGACACCTAGGGTGACAGAGGAAGTCAGAGAGAAAATAAGAGAGAAGAAAATGGCATGGAAACAGTACTTAGGTGCTAAAAACACAACAGGACAAATGGAGAAATATAGAGAATATGTGACACTCAGAACAGAAGCAAAGAACAAGGTGCTAGCAGCAAAACAGAAGTCCTGGGAAGAATTTGGAGAAAGCTAGAAAAAGATGAGCAAAAAAAACAGAAATTGTTCTATAAGACCCTAAAGAACAAAGGAAAAACAATGCCCTCTCAAATTTATAAAGGACAAGCAAGGCAAATTGCTTACTGTCTCGAACGAAGTAATAGAAAGATAAAAAGAGTATGTCTCAAAACTCCTGGATGGTGAGCATGGTGAAGCATCAGAAACGATAACCACTAGCACAGAAGAGAAAACCAATGATGGTAAAGATTGTCGCATAGAGATTTATGATCAATAAATTTTCTATATTCTTTCTTTTCTACCCGTGTCCTCTATTTTATTATCGCTCTTTTATCCTTTTCCTGGTTTTTTTCGCATTCGTTCGTTTGCGACAAAATATTATTTTCCCATTCTGACTTTACCGTTTCTTTTTCTCATACTAAAAACGCACTTTATTACGTAGATGTCAGGCTCTGCAGTAGACGAAATAGTGTGAGAAATTCGTTCTCGAGAGACCGAATGGCAGACATTCGTCTCGGTTTTCCATGACACTCACGCTTCTACGGCTAGTTCTCAGCGTGAGGTGTTAAGACGCGTAGTGACGGTTATGGCAGGCGTCTGAGTTGACGAAAGTGTTAAAGACGGAAAGGGGAGACTATTTCGGGTTTTGGAAATAGCGCGCATCCTTTGTCTGTTTAAGATATTAACCAGAGTTTTAAACTTGATTTCATTCTTACTCCAAAAATTTGCAGTAGACAGATCGCTAGTGCTAGAAGGGATATCTTGTGTATTGCGAAGTTCTAGTTTCTCGACATTTTGCCGAGTTCTGGACTACCCTTATATTGAATGATTCTAGTTCATGGTGTTAGTCTGTAGTTCTGCGTGGAGGTAAATATTATATATAATATATCTAGTATTTTGTGAGTGATTTAAGTGTTAAATCGCCTATTATATTTCACTAGTTCTTTTGTGCAGAAGAAATTAATTTATAAGTCTGTTATATTCTCTAGTGACGTGTTTCAGTGGAAAGCAGAATAAATTATAATTTCTAGCTTAAACTCATGCAGCTATAGAAAAATTTAATTTAACTGCTAAATACTCAGTCGAGAATATTTTTAAAACTAACTTAAAACTGCACTGATTCATCATTGAGTATTGACGAAATACGTATGTATTTCTAATTCATGATGATTGATTTTATGAATTATTCCTTATTTCACGGAGTTTTAAACGATAAGTCAAGCTCTCCGCTTGCAGTTTATAATGTAAAGTTATAACCGAGTACATAGTATGTATAAGTATTTTATATGTTGTTTTTCTTTATTCAGTGAAAACTGAGGTAGCCAAACTCTACCAGCGTTTATGTACGGAAAAATTTCTGTGAAGAACAAAAAACATTTTTCTTAAAGACTTGGGTGTATAAAGTAAAACCTGTCTAGATTGCATTGGCATCCAGAACGACAGAGTACCCATTACACAAACTTTTTAAGATTTAATGAAGTAACGGGCCCATCGAGCCTGATTTAATTCTTCCAGAGAAAAACCTCAATTACATTTCAGCCCTTGTGGCAAGCAACATATTAATATCAGTAACCTTCCGACGGAGTTGTGACTAGTGGTGGTGTGACCAAATAAAGTCCTATACTGAGAGAAGGCACCGACCTGACATTCCTCATTACTAGAAAACTAAGCTATTGACACTGTGCTCGTTGGTAACGTTCGTGCCTGGACAATTTTAATGTGACAGAACCAGATATCCTAAATTTAGTATAACCAAAAAAAAGTTCCCTGAAGTAGTGAATTCAACCCGTCTTTTTGGAACTGGGGTTCTCTTGGTCACGACTACCATTGGAGAATCTGTATGTGCATGTCCTAAAAATTGTGTTTCCAGAAGTGCTACCAAAGCTGTAAGTACGAATGAAAGCACGTGATCACGGCTGACTGAATAGAGTGAATCCAGGACTGAGTGATTCCATTATTGTTGTATTTTGGCACCCATTTTGCTGTCTTAAATTTCTTTATGCAAGTTTTGTTGCTAGCAATATTTTTCCTTAGGATAGATCAGAGTATCAAAGTCTGTTCATACCTTTAAAGGGAAATATTAGACTAAAGCAGATGTATCCGTGACTCTTTGGGCTATCACTTTTCTTCTAACAGGACTGTGGGCTATAGATCGAGGAAAAGGATCATACCAGTGGTGTCGTGAAACATTCTAAATCCACATATATAAATTAAAAAGTAAATGTAAAGCCTAACGCATTAATTCAATAAAAGGGAAAGAAGAATGGTTAAAGACCCGTGCTTTTCAATAGCGTACGCCTGTGTTAATAGAACGTCATGCTAGTTGAACAAGAAACCCCCTTTTTATGCTCCGTCTGCATAAAACTACACACGTTCGAAAAATACAAGTAGTACTGTGTTTCTTAGAAAACCTTGAGCTGCTTAATGACCTAGATTAATACTAGCATTAATGAATTATATACACTACGTTAACATAAACGAAAGGACAGATGGACTTAGAGAGAGAGAGAGAGAGAGAGAGAGAGAGAGAGAGAGAGGGAGGGCTGAACGGAGGAACGCATGCAACACTAACACGCGTCTCGCGATATACAATTAATGCCACCCTCCCCGCGCAAGGCCTGAAGCACTAACTTTTTTTTTCAAATAGACAGTGATAAAAAACTCTACCAATACGAGGGTTAGGTTTTAAAAACCTGTTTAATGCTTATTAGTAAACATGACATTATACTGTTTTATGTTTGAAAGCCTGACAGTACAGAAGACACCACATCGTATCGAAGTAAACGGGAGGTAGAAGAAAATGCATATTTTGAACGCAGCCACTTAGCCCCATTAAATTTATATATTTGGGTTCCTTAGGACTTGCTGACAAAGAATATGTTAAGTGTTACGCAAATAGTCTAGGAATTAACAAATTATAGCCAAAAGAAAATAGTGAGGTTGTCTGACAGCACCAAATCATAATCGCTCAGTGGCAAGTTTTAAAACCACCATTTTACGGGAAATAGGCCAACAAGTTAAATCCTATTTGATTGGCTAGAAGTATATGTAAGGCGAAACACGATTAGTCGGACTGCAAATACTATTTTTGGTTGTTATGGGAAACGTAGGAAGGGTAAATTTTTTCAAAAGCTTTTGTAAACATGGTCCTATTGGCTAGACCATTTGATATAGTCAATTAGGAGCGTCTGTTCAGTGCCACATTTTAAAATAAACTTACTAAGAAACAGTGCGTTGAGAACCAGCTCATATTTTTTCTAAATAAAAGCCTGGGACAGAGGCAGATCGGAATTGTGCCATATTTATCGCCAGTCAACGTATTTGTTTATTATTTCAATGAATTGTGGTAAGATTGACATATTTGATATCTTTTTGATGAAAATTGAATGTGAATTGATAATTTATGTCTGTATATGTGTGTGGTTCAGTAGCAAACATGAGGCAAAGCCTAGATATTGCTCCAGCCTAAACAAAACTTGTCGGAGAAAAGTATAACTGCATGGAATTGCTAAATAGTACTGTGACACCTATCTTATTGACTAGAAGGAAATAATGCTGGAATTGCAGAGGCGTAGTAACCATTAGGGAGAAGAATACTGGTGTAAATTGTTTCAGATGAAGCTAGCAGTTGGCCTACCGCTCTGAACTCAGTGTTTGTTATGTATTGTGTTTCAGTGTGGAAATAGATTATAAATTAGTTCTGAAGTAGGAGGTACAACCTTCTTGTTTCAGGGACCGTGGTCCTAACTTATTGAAGCAGCACCTGGTCTGAGTTGTGCTGAATCCAGAGGCTGGTAGCTTACTCCTTGGTCAAGATAGCGACCATTATTGTCTCTCAAGAATACGGTGAAGCAAGCGAGCAGAGGAGACTATTTCCTGCCGCCCTCACAGAAGATAAGATTATGTGGCCAGAGCAGCTCAATCTTATGTACCCCCCTCAAAAATTGACAGTATATTAATTAAAGAGGGACAATAAATTGTTTCAAATGACAGGAACTGTGAACTTTTCCCAATACTATTTCCTCCAGAAGCAAACACTTGAAGTCATGATGACAAACAACCACCTAGCTTGAAAAAGCCAGTATTACCTCATAGTACTACATCACAACTTACACACATATGATAATAATAATAATATATGTCAATACAAAGATCATATCTATAAATTGTGTACATATAACTTGTGATTACATTTGATTGTGATTCCTGGTTCACTTTGTAGTTGAATCAGGATATCTAATATTTGAAGGAATTAATACATATATTTTTAAACTTTAAAACTTGACTTATTAAGATAGTCTTATAGAGTGTTTTATGTGTGTGAGTGTCACAGTGTTGTAAAGAGTTGTGGATTAAACTAAATTGTTTATCTGTCTGTTGTTGTTGTTACTTACACTTCAACATTTTCATAACCCTAGACATTCAACGTAGTCATCACAATATTCCAGAATAATTCTGACTGAGGTCTAAATGTGGTAGCAAAGTAAGGTTATCTGTAAAACACTACAACTATTAGATACAGATACCTTCACAGCTGATCTCAGTCAGTACACTAAGTCCCCTATAGATATTTATATCATCCCACTTTACCACAAGTGGGTCTATCATTCTTGTAGCAATTCATTGACTTTATGACTATTTGTATATGTTTTATGTAACTTTATATGTTGTGATGGAAGTTTATTATGATAATTAAACTTCACATAAACTTATTCCAGTGTGTCGGTCAGTTCGTTCCCAATTATCTATATTTCCATTTGTCATAGTTTCACGTCTGTGTGTCTATTGTAGTCACTTATGTGTGTGGGTATGTGAGGAACACATATATTAATATATATTATATTAGATTTTTCTGACTAATCAAACTCTGTTGTAGATGATAGACTGACTGAGAGAGGCTTCTCGAGTGTCAGAGACAGAATCTACTATATTTCCTCCACCTCACTCGTGAAATCTATTTCTATTTTATCACCTCCCACTGAGCTATCACTTATTTCTACGTCTATTCAGAAGGGACCAACCTAAGTTTTAATTCACCTGACGCAAATCTACGACAAAGATGACATAAAAATGGAAGAACTGAAGGCAACACTGGAGAAAATCAAGATGGGCAAAGCAGCTGGCCATGATGGTATAACACCAAAAATGGTTAAGTACGTGTGAGCATCAGGCGACCTATTACTCTTAAGGGTCCTACAGGCAAATTAATATGAAACAAATATAAAGGTATGTTATAAGGCACTCGTATGAAATAAAGAAGTAGAACACTAGACAACAGAAAAACAACAGACATGAGTGGCTTACCCAGGATTTGAACCCTGGACCTTCCGTGCGACAACACAGGCAGCGTGGTGCAACAAGATCATACCAAAGGGTTGGGAAATTGCCATCATAACAACAATTTTCAAAAAGGGTGACAATTGGCAATGTGGAAACCATAGAGGCATATCCCTTCTCAGTGTCCCTGGTAAAATCTACTCTAGAATCCCAGAGCAGAGACTCCGACGTCTAGCTGAGCCACAATTGAATGTGGTCCAGTGCGGATTCCGAGCAAACCGAAGTACTTAAGACCTAATCTTCACACTCAGACAGCTGATTGAAAAGGCCCTTGAGTATAAGAGTGAGATCCATCTTTGTTTCATAGATCTATAAAAGGCGTTTGACAGGGTCCCCTGGAGCAAACTTTGGGACTGTTTGGAAAAGAAGAACATACTAGTACCTATGATTCATGCTATACAGAGCTTCTACAAGTCTTGCAGAAATTATGTGAGGACAGCAAACCATAAGTCAGAAGAGTTCAGGACCACCACTGGTGTAAGACAAGGTGATATTCTATCACCTTACCTCTTCATACTCCTTATGGACGATGTCATCAAGGCATGTAAGGAGAGAACAAGAAAGTATTCAGTGGGGTACTGTAAGATGAGACAGGTCTGTATTTCAGAGCTGGCATTTGCTGATGATGTTGCCCTGATTGCTAAATCAGAGGCACATCTCCAATCCTACCTGCAAGTCTGGAAGGAAGAGCTGGAGAAGAGAGGGATGGTCATAAGCAGCTCTAAAACAAAATCCATGGTGATGTCACGAGAAGAAAAAAGACATCAGATTAAGCTGGGAGAACAGGTCCTGGAGCAGGTCGACCACTTTAAATACCTCGGAGCTATTATAGACCGAAAGGGAGGCATCAAAGAAGAGTTGGCCACTCGAAAAGCAGCAGCTGGGAGACTTTTTCAGGCCATGAATCGAGGATTCTTCAGCACGAGAGAGGTTGGTAAGAAAACGAAGATGGCTGTATACCGCTCCACCTATGTCCCAGTCTTGATGTATGGATGCGTCATGGGCAATGACTACAACTCACAAAAGCCAGATCCAAACCTCAGAAATGATGTATCTAAGGAAGGTGGTTGAAGTAACATGAAGAGACATGGTCCGCAACCAGACGATACGTCAAGGCCTAAATTCCTACCCCATGCAGACCCAAGTAGATCAGTCCCAACTAAAATGGTTTGGCCATGTCTGCAGAATGGGAGAAAATCGGCTACTACGACAAGCATGGGAAGCAAAGAGCCAGGGATCCAGACCGCCAGGACGACCAAGAGTCCGCTGGGAGGACAACATTACAGAACCTTTGAAGGGCCGAGGCCTAGAATGGAACCAGGCCTGAAGGAAGACAGCAGATAGGATAGTCTGGCGCTCTCTCTTCCAAACCTCTACACCTTAAGAAGGAGAATGACTAAGTAAGTAGGATATCACGAGAAGAAAGAGGACAACATTAGACGATCTTTGAACCAGCTTCCATCCATTTTAAGAAACTACACAACAGATTGTTAAACCCTGAGCTAGCTTACGTACATTGAAATTAGACAACATATTTTTAAGCACTGAACTAGCTTCCATCCATTGAATGAATGTACACACAGCATGCTCAAACAATGTACTAGCTTCCATCAATTTAATGAAAACAGACACCACATTATTAAACATTGAACTAGTTTTCATCCATTGAATGAAAGTACACAACTTATTTTTAAACATTCAACTAGCTTCCACGTATTGAAAGTACACGCCACATTTTAAATACTGAACTAGCTTCCATCCTATTAAGGAAATAAACACCACGTTTTTAAATACTGAAGCACCTTCCAATCCATACATTTAAAGAAATACATACCACGTTTTTAAACATTGAACTATCTTTCATCCATGTAATGATAGTACATACTACACTTGTATACACTAGCTCCCATCCATTTAATGAAAATAAATACCAAATTTCTAAACACTTAACTAGCTTCGATCCATTGAATGAAAGTACACACCACATTTTTTTTAAATATTGAACTATCTTCCATCAACTGAATAAAAGTACTCAACACATTTGTAAACACTGACCTAGCTTCCATCCATTGTATGAGAGTACACAACACATTTTTAAACATTCTAGTGGATTTTATCTATCGAATGAAAGTATACAGCACATTTTTAAACATTGAACTTGCATCCATCCATTGAATTAAAATACGCACCATATTTTAAAACATTGAACCAGCTTCCATCCATTGAATGAAAGTACACAACAGATTTTCAAACCCTGAGCTAGCTTACATACATTGAATTAAAGTAGACAACACATTTTTAAGCACTGAACTAGCTTCCATCCATCGAATGAATGTACACACAGCGTGTTTAAACAATGTACTAGCTTCCATCCATTTAATGACAACGCACACCACATTTTTAAACATTGAAATATACTACTGGACAACAAAAGTTAAGGGCCGCCATTCAGTTTAGACAAGGTTTATAATAATTGATTGGCAAACTGTAAAGACAAGTGAAAATGTCATTAAAACTGAGCTCAGAGAAATGTGTATACATCAGATAATACATTTCTGTGTGCACTAGGTTATTTTTTTTTTAAATGTCCAAAAACTGGGTCACTTTAACCCGCACGTGGAAATTGCCATTGTTGCTGCAAAAACTCGTGGTTTTTGCAACATACCTCCCTAGTTCAAAAGGTGAAAAAGTGAGTTGAATTTAAATGCACGTGGAAAATTATCATCGGTAAAGAGTGTTCACCGTTGCTATGTGTCGTTTGGTGCGTATTAGGGCAACTACGACATTAGTTTTTGCCAGGAATAGCCTATGAGATATTAGGTAGAAGGTCTCTAGAAATTGGCTCGTTAAGAAAGAATAAAGACCTATTCGAGACAGGGACAAGAAGACGGGAATGCGAATGCTTTCCACTGGACAGTGTTTTCTAATTAATTATGGAAAGAGTTCTGTTTCCCCACGACCTTAGCTTCTGCCCTTAGATCCCGTAACAGAAAAAGCCCCCAACCTCAGCTGAGTAGAGGAATGTTCCTATAGGTGATCATGTAACACCGACAGCACGAGTGATACATTAACAAACTAGATAATGATCAAACGATTATTGGGTTTATTAATTAAATATCCACACATATAGGGTTAGTAATGGTTAGAACGTGATGATGGTAAAAGACGATTCACACAAAACACACAGATGAGATAATAAAATTTCAGTTAATTAAGTAGTAGTTAATTAAGAATGAACTGATTCAAAGCGAAATGATGATGATGTGATATGATACGTGTTACCAAAATGGGGAGTAATCTACACAGTCCATGTTTCTCTAAATGCTTCTCATTGATATGATGATTTACATGTAGACATAAAATGTCCCAAGTTGTTATAAATTATGTCGAGTGGGGTATCTCTAAGTCGAGGACGTTCTGATGAAAACCTGTCGGACTGAGGACGTTGACGAAATATTTATGTATATTCCTTCACTGTTTGAGTATATCTCTGTAGTGTTGATCAACAGTTAATAGCTGTCATATGAACAAAAGGTCTTTTCTAATCTCCCGAGGGTACTGGCTAGACTGAATATCTTCACGAAATGTTAGTGATTTGTAGACTCATAATCTTGCGTATGTAGTCGTGATTCATAAAATATACTTTAGAGTCTTCTTCATAGAATGCGCGTAAGAGTGTGTTGCACTTGGTATAAGTATGAGATTCCACTTTTGAGCTCTTTAGCTTGACTTTAGATAATAGTGATCGTTCGAGTGATTTGAATTTGTGATGACTCTGTATTGAACTTGTGATAACGATGTATTGAACTTCTGAGCCAGCAGTATATAGGTGACGAAAAATGTTGCGTCCACCTTCTGACTTGTGGGTGAGACAATATTCCTTTTTAATTGAGGAATGAAAGATTTCCTATGGCGAATTCTGCTAGCCAAATGTCCCATTTTGATAACTTATTTCTGGTTAGACGTCAGACACGTTGCGTGTAGACTCAGACTTCTGATGAACTTCTTTTCCCTTCGCAAAATCCTTTACGAACACAATTCACCACAGAAAATAATTATTATCCACTCTGAATAAACACCTGTATTAGGCTAGGCGTTATAGGGATTTATCTCTGCCTCACAATGTAAAACCTGGACTCCCCTCTCTAGCGAGCTACGCGGTATTATATCAGAAGTCCAATGTGGGTTTCTTGGATCCGTGACGTACAGCTCCGCCGATACAACCAATCCTTAATTGTCTTTCTGGTCACTCATTCACAGGATCGCTCTTGTCCCCTGTCAGTCCAAACGTGGGTGTGGTAATTCGCGACCAACTTTCGTTGCCTGGCTTGTTTGACAAACAGGTATGGAGATAATTGGCGGGAAAATGCAAAAGTGCTGTCACATTGCTGTCACATTACTCTTGTGACGTACGTCTAGTTTGACTAGTGAATTTTCCCTGATATGATGGATGATTTAAAGGGACCTTTAGCTTTTCATAACATTAGAACCCCTGAACATTTGTTGTAACTTTTCGTTTGCCAGAACGCATTCCACCGGGACTCATGTAGGATACAGCGACGAGATCAAAGAGACAGACCGAGGGATCTTAGGGGAGACTATCGGCGCTATCAAAGACAGTAGTTTTCCCTGATACGAGACGCAGTTGCTTGCCGCTAATTTCGCGTCTCGGTGTCAATCGAGGAACCGAGCGAACGGGGGAAAGCGAAACGGGCAGCAGCGAGCGGATACGAAGACCAGGGGGCGGCTTCTTCTCTTGATTTGGCGGTCAGATCCCCAAAAGTTCGTGAGATCAAATAAGTTGTCAAGTTTATCATGTCCCACTCAACTTACATTCCATTTTAGCTAAATAGACCATGAAGAACTAGACACGTTATCACTCGCTGGCCAGACCTTTACAGAAGCACTAGCTTTATTGAAATCTTGTTATAGATTTTCCCCTGGATTTTATATATATTTGCAGTGATTTCTAATTCTGTGCAAAGCGGTAAAATATATATTGTGTAAAGTGATCAGTGGTCTAGTCATTCTATTTCAAGGGATTTTGTGTTAATTTAAATCTATTTAATTAAACCATCTCAAGAGTTCCAGTTTTAAATATAATGATCTATCTATTATATTATTTCAAAAGATAATAGATGCTTAAATTAACTTTTAAAGTCGCGAAGGAATTTATAATTAATAAATTCAGTTAAGTCCTAGTTTTATAGATGTGGGTTTTTAACCACTAGAATTCGCGCAGTGTTTATTAAATACATAATTAAATACTCGAGTGTATTATAGGCTTAACGGGAAATTCATCGCGCTTTAGAAGGTTATTTGTTTTCGGTATATTACATGTCTTTTTTTCTTTCATACAGAGTGATCGTAACCTGTGCGATCCCAGCATTAAGAAAGCAATAAAGAAATCAATCTAAGCAAAGCAAAGCATAAACAGTGTGTAGAGTTCCCCTGACGCAGAACTTGTTGAGACTGTGTAAATTTTTAATCTTTGAGGCGATTCTATGTTTGGAATTCCGCTATCTAACTTATAGCAAAGAAAGCACACCCAAAGACAAATTTAACGCACCATCAAACAACTTAAGTCGTAACGGGAAGAAGAACACTGGCCCGAGCTTTGTTAGTTTACTGACACAGAGAGATAATTCATAATTTCCTGAACAGTGATGTGACTAGTTTTCTCACTGGACTTAAACCATACCTCACGGATAAAGTGTACCAGCACGCGTAAGAATTTTATTATCCGCGGCATAGTCAAATAGACCACACCATCCTCACCCCGGTATCAGAGACCGTGCCCTCCCATAGAAACTGTTATTAAGAAAAGAGACACAACTACAGATTCATTTTCCAGCGATTACGGGATCCTTTTATGTGCTGACCGCCTACCCGATAATCTGGGGCTAGAACTTGAACAAACACTCATACATTTAGTTGAGGTGTAACTGCTGTTGTGTTATTCTATGGAGTGCAAGATTTTTTCACAATCGGTAAGTGAGAGCAAGATGAGTGAAGGCCTTTGCTAGCGCGTGTATGAATGACAGGAAATTAATTCTTTTGTGTGACCATTTTGTTAACTTGCTTACCTGGTAACATATATCTTTTCTGTATACCCTACATTGTTCCTTTAAGTGGGATAGTTGATAATTTGTTAACTCTGTTTAAAACCACCTCCTTTCCATTTGCTTAGTAAAGGGAAGAACAGCTGGGAAGAACAGGTTTTTTTTTCTATCACTTATACCTAACTTGGTAACACCTCTTTCAGAGTAATTAACTTTACTGTTAGGTTAACGTACCCGTGTTCCTGATATTATCTATCTCTGGACTGGGTTTGTCTTTGTCTAATGAGCGGGAAGGGCTTAGTCGATACCAATCTTCTTCACCCCTCCCAAACTTGTTATTTGCATTTGTGTACTTATGATAATTTATGTAATATCTGATATTTTTAGTGATTGATGTTTAAAGTGAATAAAATCACCTAAACTCATTTAGTTCTGTGTGTTGGATATACCCAAAGCCCAACTTTCCCCTATTCGTTTAATATAGTTTGTATCAACGTCGTGTGTGTGTTTGAAAACACCAAATCGGTGTGCGCGCAGATGCGAGTCTGGAAAACTGGCAAATAATTGTTTGACCAGGAGAGTGAAAGAGAAGATTGAGAGACACGATTTGTCGTAAATAAGTCTGTCTTTACTCTCCTCCAGCACGCTGTGAAGTAACTATTAAATCTCTACATTTTCTATCACTGAGCTTTCCATCATCATTTTCCACTCTAAACCGGACCACTATTTCTACGACTCTTTTCTCTCAAAATAAATTTACGACAATATTTGGCCGGCTCGTCTGGGATAATTTTGAGATACATTTGATGCACACATATTTGTGGGCTGGTTCTGGGATCTTGAGCTACATTTGAGGCAATCGCATAGCCGGGTTAAAGATATTTTGAGTCTGATTTAGTTTGGGTCTAACTAGGTAGAGTGTGAATGATTTGTCTTTGTGAATTAGGGAAATAAATAAATAATTACACCCCTAGACAAACGTTCTTTAAGTATTTGGGTTGTCCACACAGCATATTTACAGGTTGTTTTCTCTCCACAGCAGTAGAAAGTACAGATAAACAAATATATTTGCTATTTTAATTATCCTCTGGCGGAGATAATTATATTTCTTTCTTTATAAAAGTTGCTGGGATTGCGTGATTGTTTTACAGTCACTAAGGTTTTTGAAGTCAAAAAGAGTTGAGCTTAGCTAAAGACGGATTGTTCTGATTTTTAAAAATTAAGTTAACAACGTCTCATCTCAATAATTGACTTTAGGGACGGAGTTTGTTGTCAGAGATTTAAAATTTAGGGGAAATTTTTTTTTCTTTTTAAATTGTTTTAATATAAATTTTTCTCTACTGTTAGTAAAAGTAGATTCTTTTCCAGTGTAACTTACCATTTAGTGGCATAGTCGCTTGCGTTTAGAGCCTTAATTGCCAGATAATAGCAGCGATAAGTTTGCACAGTACAGGTAGGAGGTAACACAGGTAAATTTATACTTGTGTTTTTTTTCTCGTAGCGGTTCAGAGTTCCTCCCTTTCGCGTTTCTTCTTACTAGTTCTCTAAGCATACTTCATCTTATTCTTTAACAATGGCAGAGAGGATAAAGATGAGGTCCATCTTGAGGCTGGAAGCGAAAGAGGCAGGATTAGATGCAGAAGCTGCAAACGCGTTTATTAACCAGGAATTGGAAATATATGACGCGGAGCAACAGAGAGCCGAAGCTGAGAGGAAGGCGGAGCAACAGAGAGCAGAAGCTGAGAGGAAGGAAGAGAAAGAAAGAACAGAGAGGAGAGAAGCCCAGGAGAGGGCAGATAAGAAAGAAGCGGAAGAACGTCTTTTGGAACAGAAGAAAATTGAAGCAGAGATGGAAACTCGCAGAGAGAGAGAGAGAGAGACAAGGAAAGACAGCATCAACTGGCGCTTAAGGCTCTAGAGAGTCGGGGCGCCTCTACTTCGACTAACGGAGAGCCGTCTTCGCCCCAGTCTCAATCAATGGACCTCTCCAGTACTCAATCTGCCCAATTAACTGCTATGTCGTTTTCTTTAGAATCTTTTCCTAGCCCTAACGAAAAAATTGACAGCTACCTAGAAAAATTCGAGAGACTCGCGAATCTTTATGGGTTAGAGAGTACCCGCTGGGCGCTCAAACTTTCAACGTCACTGAAAGGCAATGCTTATGACGTGTACACAAAGCTGGGACCGAATCAACATGATTACGACATGTTGAAAAAGGCCTTACTACAGCAGTTTGAGATGACTGCCCGAAAGTTTCTGCAGTTGTTCAGAAACAGCCGAAAAGAGAGCACGGAAACATTTCCCCAGTTCTCTTCACGTCTCACGGGTTATCTGACAAAGTGCATTGAATTATCTGACCTACCTCTTTCATATGAGGGACTCCTCGAACTTGTTCTTGTGGAGCAGATAAAATCCACTTTGTCGAATGAAACACGTAGATTTTTGGCTGAACAGGGGGCAGTCAGGCTTGAAGACATACTCAATAAAGCCGAACGCTATAGCAATGCAATGGCCGAACTTCCCAGCACTAAACGTAAACCCACCGATGAGCCATCTCGAAAACAGAATCTAGAGCAGGCATCCTATTCTTCCACTTCCTCTCAACATTATAACCAACGAGATAACAATACCCAGAAACCTCCCCAGGAAAAATCGAAATTCTACAAAACCCGATACCCCCCCAACAACAATTCTGATCAACCCAACAAGCCTACGTGGCAGCGCGGCCACCAAGGTCAAGGAAAAGGGAAGACCCCTACACCAGGAACGTCTGATCAGGGCAAACAAACCGGTGCAAACCGCATTGGATGTTTGCATACAGCCTCGAAAGGTAGAGTCAATGTCAGTGATTCTCAACCTGAGGGGGACCGACCCTCAACTCGAGGAACTGTAATTTTGAACGGTACCTCTACTACTTGTCTTTTTGACACTGGATTAAGTTTTGATTGTATTGTCGCTAGGCACCTAGTCAAACCCGGTCAGGAGACAGAGGAAACCGTCAAACTTAGTGGAGTTTTCAGGAGTGATGCACCCAGGACGCTTCCTATCGCACTGGTAGAAATACACTCTGACTTTGTCAGAGGAGTTATTAAAGCGGCCATAATGGATGATCCGATCTACCCAGTTATCCTGGGATGTAGATATGTGTTCATTGGGAGACCTAAGGAGCCGATTGTGGCAGCGGTAACCACAAGAGGGCAAGCCAAGAAGGAGAGGGAGCCTGCGCCAAACTTGTTGCCGAATGAACTGAAGGAGGCGCAACAAAAGGACCCTACTCTGGCGCCCTGCTTTAAAAAACTGCCCATGGCTAAGGACCCCAGACACAACGGAGACATCTTTTCTAAGGATGGTGTATTGTATCGTAGAACGGGCAACCCGGACACGGGGAATAACCAGCTCCTAGTACCGACGCAGTACAGAAACCAGATCTTAGAAATGGGGCACTCTCTTCCCTTTAGCGGACACATGGGACAAAACGCCACTATTCAGCGAATAAAAAACCACTATTGGTGGCCAGGAATGAACTCTGACATTGTCAGGTATGTGAAATCCTGCGCCCAGTGCCAACGGGTAGCACCCAAGCACTTGACACCCCCAGTACCTATGGGGCAAATGCCAATAGTAGGGACTCCATTTGAACGGGTTGCTGTCGACATTATTGGTCCTCTGGAAAAGACCAAAAGAAGGAACAGGTTCATCCTGACCTTAGTTGACACTTGCACTATGTGGGCCGAAGCCGTACCGCTACCATGCACTAATTCCAAGCATGTCGCAGAAGCCCTTGTGCAAATTTTTACACGGTTGGGATTCCCTCAACAAGTTTTGACGGACAATGGATCCCAATTCCGTAGCCTGTTAATGGAGGAGATCTTTAAGATCTTGAGGGCCAAACATATCCACACAAGTCCCTACCATCCGGCCGGAAATGGGCTCGTGGAACGTTTTAACGGTACCCTCACCATGATGTTACGTAAGCTGGGTCAGGAGAAACCGGAAGACTGGGACCAATATATATCGGCTGCCTTATTCGCCTACCGAGAGGTACCCCAAGCGTCTACGGGTTTTGCGCCAGCTACACTTTTATTTGGCAGACCTATTAAGGGGCCACTAGAAGCCTTACTTCGGTCCCTGACAGACCAGAAGGCTGACGAGACAGTCGTCTCTGCAAGCAAGTATGTATCTGAGCTTAAGGAAAGGCTAAAGCTAGGATGGGATCTAGCTACTACCAACCTTAAGAAAGCCCGCGCTAAAATTACTAAAAGATACAACAAAGCTGCAAAAGAGAGAGAACTACAACCAGGGGAGAAAGTCCTATTGCTACTTCCAACCGGAAGCAATAAACTTCGCATCGGATGGCAAGGACCGTTTACCGTCCTTAAAAAGATCTCACGTACCAACTACAAGATCTCCATCAAAGGAAAGGAGAAGGTCTTCCACATAAATCTGCTAAAGAAATATTTGGAAAGACCGGTGCCATCCTCCGAGCATCTCCTGGCTGTCGCCATAGCAACGGAAGACGAGGAAGATGATGATGGTTGCATGGAGTATCCATTGCAACCCACAGAATCCTTTAAAGATGTCAAGTTCGGCGACAATCTCTCACCAGAACAACAAACAGAAACCAGGGCTCTACTAAAACAGTACAGTGCAGTCTTAACGGATGTACCTGGTCGAACAAATCTCATTGAATTTGATATGAAATTAACAAACGAGACCCCTGTTCAAACCAGAGTTTACCCCATCCCGTACGCTAAAGCTGATGCACTTCGCGGAGAAATAGACAAGCTGCGTCAGGCAGGAATTATCAGTGAGTCTACATCTCCTTACAGCTCGAGTGTAGTGCTGTTGCAGAAGCCCAATAAGGAAGTTCGGCTGTGCATTGATTACAGGTTGCTAAACGCTGTAACGGAATTCCAGCCCGAACCTCTCCAAACTGTTTCTGAGTTGTTCACCAAGCTCAGCAAAGCAAAGATCTTCTCCAAGATTGACCTCAGTAAAGGTTATTATCAAATACCAGTCAAGGAGGAAATTAAACCTTTGTTAGCTTTCAGCACTAGTGAAGGACATTACACATTTAACGTGATGCCGTTCGGTTTGCATAACGCACCAGGAGTGTTCACCAGGATGATGAGGAAGCTTCTAGAACCTTTGCAAAGTCCCCATATCCATAATTTCATGGATGACATCTTAATTGCATCGGAAACCTATGAAGAACATATTGCTACGGTTGCTATGCTCCTCAGGAGACTACAGGAAACGGGTCTCACAGCCAGACCTAGCAAATGTCTCATCGGGTTTGAACAGTTAGACTTCCTGGGGCACACTATTTCTCACGGATGCAGTTGGCCTATTAAGAAGAACGTGGAGAAAATAGTGGCAGCAAAAAGACCCCGAACGAAGAAAGACGTACGTTCCTTCATATCGCTATGTGCATACTATCAGAAGTACATCCAGAACTTCAACGGACTGACGGCACCTCTGACTGACCTCACAAAGAAAGGTTGTCCTGATAAGGTCATATGGGATCAAAAGTGCGAACACGCGTATAGCACTTTGAAAGGACAGTTGTCTGCATACCCCATTTTGAGGTTGCCTGACCTCAAGAAACCTTTTGTACTGAGAGTCGACGCGTCAGGTCAGGGCATCGGGTCAACACTGCTTCAAGCCGATGACAGTGACCTGAACATGCTATTTCCAGTTGCCTATGGCAGTCGGAAATTAAATAAAGCGGAACGGAACTACAGCGTAGTTGAAAGGGAATGTCTTGCTCTGATTGACGGTATCAGACGCCATCATGAGTTTCTTTATGGTACATCTTTCACGGTGCAAACAGACCACGCTCCGTTAGCATTTCTTGGTGCCAATAAAGAATTTAACGCTAGGATCATGCGTTGGGCCCTCCTTTAAGCGTTCATTCTTTCAAAGTGGAATATATTCCGGGAAGACAGAATGTCGGGGCTGATTTTCTGAGTAGAAACTGGTCTACAGAGGAAGAAGAGCAAACTGAAGATACCACTCATCCTAAAATCACCAATCAGGTCACCTCCATTGTCAAAAATGAAAACATGAAAAATGGTTTCATGTCTAAAAGTGGGGACGATTGTGACGTACGTCTAGTTTGACAAGTGAATTTTCCCTGATATGATGGATGATTTAAAGGGACCTTTAGCTTTTCATAACATTAGAACCCCTGAACATTTGTTGTAACTTTTCGTTTGCCAGAACGCATTCCACCGGGACTCATGTAGGATACAGCGACGAGATCAAAGAGACAGACCGAGGGATCTTAGGGGAGACTATCGGCGCTATCAAAGACAGTAGTTTTCCCTGATACGAGACGCAGTTGCTTGCCGCTAATTTCGCGTCTCGGTGTCAATCGAGGAACCGAGCGAACGGGGGAAAGCGAAACGGGCAGCAGCGAGCGGATACGAAGACCAGGGGGCGGCTTCTTCTCTTGATTTGGCGGTCAGATCCCCAAAAGTTCGTGAGATCAAATAAGTTGTCAAGTTTATCATGTCCCACTCAACTTACATTCCATTTTAGCTAAATAGACCATGAAGAACTAGACACGTTATCACTCGCTGGCCAGACCTTTACAGAAGCACTAGCTTTATTGAAATCTTGTTATAGATTTTCCCCTGGATTTTATATATATTTGCAGTGATTTCTAATTCTGTGCAAAGCGGTAAAATATATATTGTGTAAAGTGATCAGTGGTCTAGTCATTCTATTTCAAGGGATTTTGTGTTAATTTAAATCTATTTAATTAAACCATCTCAAGAGTTCCAGTTTTAAATATAATGATCTATCTATTATATTATTTCAAAAGATAATAGATGCTTAAATTAACTTTTAAAGTCGCGAAGGAATTTATAATTAATAAATTCAGTTAAGTCCTAGTTTTATAGATGTGGGTTTTTAACCACTAGAATTCGCGCAGTGTTTATTAAATACATAATTAAATACTCGAGTGTATTATAGGCTTAACGGGAAATTCATCGCGCTTTAGAAGGTTATTTGTTTTCGGTATATTACATGTCTTTTTTTTCTTTCATACAGAGTGATCGTAACCTGTGCGATCCCAGCATTAAGAAAGCAATAAAGAAATCAATCTAAGCAAAGCAAAGCATAAACAGTGTGTAGAGTTCCCCTGACGCAGAACTTGTTGAGACTGTGTAAATTTTTAATCTTTGAGGCGATTCTATGTTTGGAATTCCGCTATCTAACTTATAGCAAAGAAAGCACACCCAAAGACAAATTTAACGCACCATCAAACAACTTAAGTCGTAACGGGAAGAAGAACACTGGCCCGAGCTTTGTTAGTTTACTGACACAGAGAGATAATTCATAATTTCCTGAACAGTGATGTGACTAGTTTTCTCACTGGACTTAAACCATACCTCACGGATAAAGTGTACCAGCACGCGTAAGAATTTTATTATCCGCGGCATAGTCAAATAGACCACACCATCCTCACCCCGGTATCAGAGACCGTGCCCTCCCATAGAAACTGTTATTAAGAAAAGAGACACAACTACAGATTCATTTTCCAGCGATTACGGGATCCTTTTATGTGCTGACCGCCTACCCGATAATCTGGGGCTAGAACTTGAACAAACACTCATACATTTAGTTGAGGTGTAACTGCTGTTGTGTTATTCTATGGAGTGCAAGATTTTTTCACAATCGGTAAGTGAGAGCAAGATGAGTGAAGGCCTTTGCTAGCGCGTGTATGAATGACAGGAAATTAATTCTTTTGTGTGACCATTTTGTTAACTTGCTTACCTGGTAACATATATCTTTTCTGTATACCCTACATTGTTCCTTTAAGTGGGATAGTTGATAATTTGTTAACTCTGTTTAAAACCACCTCCTTTCCATTTGCTTAGTAAAGGGAAGAACAGCTGGGAAGAACAGGTTTTTTTTTCTATCACTTATACCTAACTTGGTAACACCTCTTTCAGAGTAATTAACTTTACTGTTAGGTTAACGTACCCGTGTTCCTGATATTATCTATCTCTGGACTGGGTTTGTCTTTGTCTAATGAGCGGGAAGGGCTTAGTCGATACCAATCTTCTTCACCCCCTCCCAAACTTGTTATTTGCATTTGTGTACTTATGATAATTTATGTAATATCTGATATTTTTAGTGATTGATGTTTAAAGTGAATAAAATCACCTAAACTCATTTAGTTCTGTGTGTTGGATATACCCAAAGCCCAACCTTTCCCCTATTCGTTTAATATAGTTTGTATCAACGTCGTGTGTGTGTTTGAAAACACCGAATCGGTGTGCGCGCAGATGCGAGTCTGGAAAACTGGCAAATAATTGTTTGACCAGGAGAGTGAAAGAGAAGATTGAGAGACACGATTTGTCGTAAATAAGTCTGTCTTTACTCTCCTCCAGCACGCTGTGAAGTAACTATTAAATCTCTACATTTTCTATCACTGAGCTTTCCATCATCATTTTCCACTCTAAACCGGACCACTATTTCTACGACTCTTTTCTCTCAAAATAAATTTACGACAACTCTCTGGTTGTTTATTGTTTTCACCTGTGCAAGCTGGGCGTTCAATGTGGTCGAACAAAGATAACACAGTCCACAGAAATTACAGCATGAGACGTTTTCACCTGGCCAATCTGGGAGTCCAAGTGACCCGTCGCTAGCAACAAAGATAATAACAGTCCACATAAATTGTATAATGCCCAGATGTCTGATTTTGATGACCAGATGTGTTTTCACCAGATTTATCCCGATGCAATGTGGGCTTCAAACGATGATGTCAGGTATGGGGACTCAATCAAAAGACTTTATTTTACCACCGATGAAAGAACAAATGCGGTTCTCTAGATACCATTCGCGAGTAATCAAAACGATGAAATAGCAAATGTGGGATAGCAAATGTGGGATGAAAAAGTACAAGTGTGGGAGAAAATACAATACGAGAGATGTATGAAAAGATAGAGCTTTAAGGCCTTTGCGCTCGTTTATCACAGTATGCAATAAATCAGTATGACAAGTGGTCGAATTTATCACTGCATGAGTTATGCCACCAAGTAGAAGTCTCAGCACTGTAGACCGTGGTCGAGCCATGGCATGGATTCAGGATGGTCAATCTGTTCGTCATGTTGCAAGACGTTTAGCAGTGTCCCACTCTACCATACAGAGACTTCTTGAGAGATTTCAAGCTACCGGACATTTGGAAAATCGACCCTGCTCAGGAAGAATTACATAAACCTTGTCTAAACTGAATGGCGGCCCTTAACTTTTGTCCAGTAGTATATCTTCCATCCATGTCGCAGAGTGAAGATATTTGCCTATTTAAAATTTTCTGTCCTTCCTGTATATTGCTTTATTTTCTGTCTATCCTAAGTTTCTGAAAAAAAGTTTCTCATGCACTTGCCTTTCCCACCTTAACTCAGGTGAAGGTTCGGTCAACCAACGTTCATGTTTGTTAGGATTTTCCAGACTTGGCTTTCTAGATATTTATGGCCTGTCTTTTTTCCCATTGTTAATACTTCTGAGCTCGGAACCACAGCGCGTACAATCGTGACATTCAATATGCAAACTAATTTGCTGCGATACTTTTGCATATCGTGAGACCTTAAAGAAAATGTAGCGGGTAAATCGAAAATAATTCTTTCTTTCTTTAAGAAACTAGTTTTAGACTTCACTTGGTGATAAGCATACTGCAAGAGAAAGACGCACTTCTTAGTCTTGTAAAGTAAAACTGTGCATAGGGAGACTTGCGTTAAACAAACAAAGTGCCCTCTAGTTTAACTTACAGACTATATATTACGGTACGGATTTATGCAGTGTATGTCTTGTCTCTTATTGCTGAAAAGAGGTTACCTAGCCCTTCCAGTGGCCATATAATCCTCGTCCACCAGTCACATTAATTTCCTTCAATTATTTCAATTACTTCAATTATTGCAATTACTTCAATTACTTCTATTACTGCAATTATTGCAAAGATTCTCAACACCAGACATCACCCTTAACAACCATCATCCGTACCATACTCCACCCATTATAACCCTTCATCCCACCTTTGGAAGCAAATTCGTTATCTGTGAATATCTCATCAACTGAGGATACGTTACACCAATCTTGGATTTATAAAATTGTGTTCAGATTCTGTGCCCTTTGTTACCTTATTCGAACAGTGAAGTTAATTTCAAAGCATTGGATTACGTTATATTTTTCCAAGAGAACACCAGGATATAAGTTGTTTCCAACATTCACACCAAAGGAACAAACATTCATTTTCACACAAACAGCATTTCACATATTTTCCAGCAAAAGCTTATCAGGCCTGCCGGGAACTTTACTAGCACAATTCATTCATAATCCTTTTTTCCACTATTTGTGTAATCGTTTTTTTTTCTTCTTTAAAATCCTCAAATTGTTGTGAGTTTGTTTTCTAGTAATAATCTTTATTTTTTTTTTTTTTTGCTGTAAAATCTTTATTGATTTATTTACATTTCTAAATTGAAATAAATTGAGTTAGTCTCGATAGGATTGTTCGTTTAGTTCAGACTGCCAAATCCTCAATCTAACTTTACTTCTTTACCCTACTATTTGTGAGTGACACAGTGTGTGCAAAAGAGTAATATTGTCGCCAGAGAAAACAAGAAGAGCTGTGTGTGTGGTTTTCTTAGTGAAGAACTCACTGACTCAGCCTGTGCCTTCTGCCTATCTCTCTTGCGCATCCCTATCACACGTCCGTGTGCACTATTGTCCCTCGCGCCTATACAGCTGTCAAGCTTTACCTACTATTAATTATATTTTCATGCGACAATTATTGGGGATCTCGTCCTAGGATTTGAATTTCTGGATTCTTATTTCACAGTGACTATAGGGAATCTTGTCTTTAAATTGTTTTGCAGAAACTGTAAGGAATATTGAACTATTAGTCTATACTGTGGACTATAATTTTATAACGCCCTAGACAACGGCACTTCTGGTAGTATCTGAACAGAACAATTATAATTTTAAAGTAACAGAACGTTGCTGTCACTAATTTAATTCAGGGTTATTTCATTCATTCATTCATAACCCTCCACTCCCAAAGGAGCATAGGCCTTCAACAAACACATGCCAAGTCGTCCTGTCACGTGCCATCATCTCAAGTTCTTTCCATGTTCTCCTCATCATTTTCACCTCTGTTTCCAACTCTCTTCTCCATGTGCTTCTTGGTCTGCCTCTGCCTCTCTTGCCCTGGGGGTTCCAGAACAAGGACTGCCTTGTAATGCTATCAACAGGTTTCCTCAGTGTGTGTCCTACCCATCGCCATCGCCTTCTTCTCATCTCTTGTTCCGCTGGCACTTGTCTAGTTCTTGTCATCAGTTCCATGTTGGTAACGTTGTCATACCATTTTAATCCCTCTATTCTACGCAAGCACCCATTTATGAAAGTCTGTAGCTTTTTGGTTGTTGTCTTTGTTGTTCTCCATGTCTCCGAGCCATACAATAGGACTGACTTCACATTTGAGTTGAAGATTCTTATTTTCGTGTTGGATCCTATTTCTCTTGATCTCCATATATTTCCCAATGCAATGAAAGCTCCTCTTTCCTTTTGTATTCTTATTTTGATATCACTGTCTGTCCCTCCAACTTTGTCTATATTACTGCCAAGATATGTGTATGATTCTACATCTTGTATTGGTGTTTCTTCAAGTTCAACCCTGTTATCATTACCTGCATTTATTCGCATTATTTTTGTCTTTTCCCTGTGTATTTTCAGACCCAATTGCTGTGACCTCTAATCGAGTGTTTTCAATTGTCCTGCATCTGATTACGGTTATGGGACAGAAGAGCCAAGTCATCAGCAAAATCCAGATCATCCAACTAACTAGGGTTATTTAATTACGTTAAATAGTTAACTAAGGTAATTAAGTGGTACATTTAACAGGCAGTAGTGTGTGTATGTGTGTGAGATATTGAAGGGAATTGGTTATACTTGAGTATTACTCAAGTGATGAGACCTTAATTCAGCAGAAAGAAGGAATTGTCAAAATTCCAATTATACTAAACTTCCATTAACGAGTTACATTACTTCATTGAATTAATAGTACTCCACGGGAAATAGTAAATTGATTATCAGTTAGTTGTATTGGTTTGTTGTATTACAATACTTCATAGAAATATTAGTAATACCCAGAAACTAGTGTGACATACTGGGAGAGTGTAACAACCTGCACAGAAATATAGAAAACTAAGGATGGGTCTTTTAAAATATACTAAAGAGGTTGGAATGAGTGAAGTAGAAGGTAATGCATTCATAGAGGCCGAAATAGAAAAACAAAGAGAAGAAAGCGAAAGGATACATGCTCATGAGTTCTGGCTCAGAGAACTAGAGGTTCAAAGTCGTCCCGCTTCTCCCACTAACGCTTCATCACCTGACAACGCCTCTGCTGGTCTAGCACTCAACTCACCTGCAATGACTTTCGCAATGGCAAAATTTTGCAAGCGAAATGAACAAATTGATCTGTTCTTGGATAGATATGAGCGAACTGCTTCATCGTATGGCCTGCCCAAAAGCATGTGGAATCTTAAACTTTCTCAAGGATTAAGAGGGGCGGCTTACGAAGTTTTTACAAAATTAACCCCAGCAGAACAGAACGATTATGACGCTCTCAAGCAAGCACTGTTAGGGCGTTTTCAGCTTACAGCCGACATTTATCAAAAGCGTTCTAGCCGATCAGACAAAGAAGGAAAATAAACATTTGGCCAATTTGCTGCTAGGATTGAATCATATCTCGAGAAGTAGCACGATTTGGGAAAATTCCCTAAGACTTACGAAGGATTACATGAACTCTTCCTGGTAGAGCAAATCAAGGAAACAATGTCACCAGAGATGGGAAAGTTCCTAGTGGAGCACGGGGCAGAGCGACTCAAACCAATCCTTTCGTTAGCAGAAAGGTTTCAAAATGCAATAGCAGAGACTCAAACCTTCAAACGGAAACCAGCTGAACTTCATCCTAAACCAATCACACAGCCCACCCAAAATTAGCGATCACAGGTAAACGCTCCAACGCAGGATACACGCAGAGACCGGTCAACTAACTCAAACACGCAAAATGCACAGGAAAACCCCCCTCACTTCATGAGGAGGGAGAGGAAATATTGTCATCATTGTAAGCTGACCTCGCACAATACAAAATAATGTAGAAATCGGCCCAGCCCGCACTTGGCGGCGTGTTTACAAGCAGACGCACCGGAACAGCGTCAGGACAAAACAAAATGTGGTAAACCAGAACGGAATTCTGTAATGGATCAGATTATCGCAAATGGGAAATTTGTGCGCTGTCTTTATAACACAGGATTACAGTTCGACTGTATAATCGCTTCACATTTGGTCACACCCGAGCAGATAACCTCGGAGACAGTAGATCTGTGTGGAGCCATGAAAGGAGACACTCCTATGACATTGAAAATAGCAAACGTTTATATTGATTCAAAATTTGTTAAAGGATGGATTCGAGCTGCCATTATGGAGAATCCAATCTATGACGTAATTCTTGGATGTCACTATGTGTTCTTGGGGGAACCAAGAAAACCTCTGATAGTTGCAGCAGTAACTACAAGAGGTCAGGCAAGGACAGAACAGGAACCAGGACCAGTGACAAACCTGCTACCACGGGAATTGAAGAATGCTCAACACAAGGATCCAACACTGGGACCATGTTTTAAGAAACTGCCACTTGCCAGTAACCAGTTGAAAAAGGGAAACTTTTATTCAAAATCGGGATTACTATACCGTAGGTCAGGCAACACTGGACAAGAACATAGCCAGTTGGTTGTTCCAACTACTTATAGGTCACACATTTTAGAGATGGAACACGCTCTTCCTTTTAGCGGCCATATGGGACAAAATGCTACCATGCAAAGAATAGCAGCGCACTATTACTGGCCTGGAATGAACGAGGACATCATTCGATTTGTGAAATCCTGTGCGCAGTGCCAAAGGGTGGCACCAAGGCACTGGACACCCACTGCTCCATTGGGGGAAATGCCTATTGTCGGTACTCCATTCGAAAGAGTAGCTGTAGATATAGTAGGCCCACTCTTAAGAACAAAGAGGAGAAATTGCTGTATTTTGACCCTAGTCGACACCCGTACTATATGGTCAGAAGCAGTGGCGCTCCCTTCTTCTGATTCTGTGCATGTCGCAGAAGCGCTCGTGAGTATTTTCACAAGGCTCGGATTTCCACAGCAAATACTCACTGATAATGGATCGCAGTTTAGAGAACATCTGATGGAAGAAGTCTTTAAGATCTTCCGTACTCAGCATATTCACACCTCGCCCTATAATCCTCAAGCATACGGACAGGTAGAGAGATATAACGGGACCCTCATCACCATGTTGCGAAAATTAGCACAAGAAAGACCTGAAAACTGGGTCTTATTCTTGCCGGCTGCCTTATTTTCCTATAGGGAAGTGCCGCATGCCTCCACTGGTCTACCTCCTGCAACGTTATTATTTGGACGGCCAATAAAGGGACCTCTGGAAGCATTGCTTAGGTCTTTAACCGACCAGAAAGCAGACAAATCTATTGTATCTGCATCAAAATATGTGAAAAAACTAAAGGAAAGGTTAAAGATAGGTTGGGAATTAGCCAACACTAACCTCCGACAAGCTCGGGCCAAGCATGCAAAACGGTACAACAAGACTTCACTTGGTTCTTGATCTCCGACCTTCCCAGTCCTGCTCTTATATTGTTTTTACTCATTCTTCCATTCTTTGCGTTCTGGTCTCCCAACTCGTTACCAGCTATACCTATGTGTGCTGGAACCCACACTAGCCTCACACTACATCCTCTGTTCCCTAGTGATGTATTAATTGCCAGAATTTATTCCTTTATGTCTGGCCGGCTACATTTACCTGGGTGTTCTAGTGCTTGTAGTGATGATAGTGAGTCTGTAAATATCGTAACAGCTTCTGGTGGGTTATTTTCAATTATTTCTAAACTTTTTTAAAAATTGCTACCATCTCTGCGGTAAAAATTGAAGCTTAAAGATACCATCGAACAGAAAACTGTGGCGTCTCCATCTCGGTGCAGCATACTTTATGATAGAGGAACCTCAGGAAGAGAATGACATAGACCACTACCTGATCCACTGTAAAAAGTACGAACAACAAAGGCTAGAATTAAAACCTTACTATAGATGTCACAATATAGGCATGACAGGTGATAAGGTTTTAAGTATAGATGCCACAGGAGATGCCCAATCAATACTTAAAAGATATATACATAAAACAAAGGAAAACATATAAGGTTAGTACTTCAGAAAAGACATTCAACCAAACAGAAATTATGCAACCAAAACTAACATATCATTAAAAAAAATAAAACCAGAAAAATTAGCAAACCCATTAACTACTCACAGGACAAGGAAAGGCAAAGAGAATGAAAAAAAACAAAATAAAAACACTAATACAAATTAAAACCATGTGCAAAGGACAATACCTATCTATATACAATACAAAAAAAAACTGAAAATAAAATGACAAATACTAATATAAATTAAAACCAGCAACTGCGAAAGACAATAGTTATTTAAACTTAATACAAAATTAGTAAATAAAATGACACTAAATACCCCAATTATAACCGATTTACAGGTTGAACAGAGTAGACCAAGATGGAACGAGAAGAGGCAATAACGGTCAGCTGATAAGTGCCCGCTCTCCACCCATCACCTCATCAAAACAACAACAACAACAACAATAAGACTGCAAAGGAAAGAGTACTACAACCTGGAGAGAAAGTACTGCTGTTACTCCCAACAGGGAATAACAAACTTCAGATAGGATGGCAGGGACCATTTGAAGTACTCGAAAAAATCTCTCGAACAAACTACAAAATCTCCATACGAGAGAAGCAGAAGATTTATCATGTTAACTTACAAAAAAAGTACATGGAACGCCTCATTGCTCCTCAAGCACATCTCCTGACTTTAGCGGTCGCAATAGAAGTAGATAATGACTCCCACGATTATGCTGAGTACCCGCTAAAACATGAAGAATCACATACTGACGTGAAGCTCTGTGAAACATCAACTGAATCGCAACAGCATGAGGTCAAACAACTGTTGGCTGACTATTCAGAAGTGCTCACCGATAAACCGGGACTAACCAATCTCTTGGAGTTTGATATAAAAGTATTAGATCCTAAGCCTGTCAGGACTAAGACTTACCCAGTCCCATACGCTAAAATCAACGCTTTACGAGAAGAGATTGACAAGCTACTGCAAGCTAACATAATCTCTGAATCGACATTCCCTTACAGTTCGAGTGTAGTGCTTCTACAGAAACCCAGCGGGGAAACTCGGTTATGCATCGAACCATTTTCTCTAACATAGACCTTAGTAAAGGCTATTATCAAATTCCGGTAAAGGAAGAGATTAGACCTTTGCTCGCCTTTAGTACCAGTGATGGACATTACACGTTCAATGTAATGCCTTTTGGAGTACATAACGTACCTGGAGCTTTTACCCGGAAGATGAAAAAAACTATTAAACCCTTTACAAAGCAACACCATTCATAATTTTATGGATGATATTCTCATCGCAACGGCTACATTTGAAGAACACGAAGAAGCGTTAGCGCTGCTCCTCATGCGGCTCAAGGAAACTGATTTAACAGCACGCCCAAGCAAGTCTCTGATTACGATCACTCATGGTTGCTTGTGGTCAGTAGAGAAAAACGTTGTCATAATCCGAAATGCAAAGCAACCCATAACGAAAAAGGACACTAGGTCGTTTTTGTCACTCTGTGGTTATTATCAATGGTTCATTGAGAACTTTAATAGTTTGACTGCACAGTTAACTGACTGTTGCGAGAGGGGTTTCCTGGGTTTTTACTTTAGATTATTGCTTGAGCCATTTGAATATACTTCTCTAGTTGAGCAATTGTGCTGATAGTTAGAATTTGCGAATGTGAGTGTCCCATAATAATATTTATGTTGATTGACTTGACAACGCTCTTTGTGGTTGAGTCCACGAATATTTCATACTTATTGACGAAAGACATCAGAACGTACATAGCATAAATTCAATTAATAAATCAGTGCAGTCTTCTATATTCAATACGTGTCGTCAAAAAGTTCGGCCTATTTATTGGCGATGCCGTCTGGCGGAACATCGGAGTAGTGAAAACTGGAGGTTGGTGATATAAATAATTATAATCAATGTACTCCCTGCATTCCTTCCTCAAAGGAATAAATTACTCATCAGTTAAGATGCTCGATCCTAGCATCAGTAAATTAGAAGCGACGACCCTTGGTTAAATAGTTGAGGAGAAATCTGCACACTTAATATCTTGGGAGTACTATAAACCACGTCTTGCTTAGACGGTTACGAGTCATCAAAGATTCCAGAAAGACCGTTGCTATGCATTAGTTGAAAAAAAATTAAATTAAAAAAAAAAAAAAAAAAAAAAAAAAAAAAAAAAAAAACACACACCCACACAAATAGTAAAACGTCTTACAAGGAGAAGGACAAGAAAAACCTACGTTGCGGCCACAAGGCCTTCGTCAGGGACAGACAAACAAGAGACAGGAGGAAAAGAAAATGAGAATTAAGTAGAGAACATGAAACTATAAAAATAAGAGAAAAAAACACCCTTAATATTAAGTCCAGTCACATGTGAAGCAAAGCAGGATGGCTGCCACTAAACCGGAAAGAGGAAGTTGACAGTACATAAAGATAAGAAATAATAAAAACAAGGACTGGAAAAGAGTGAGAAAAAAGTAATCAATAAATAATAAATAAAATAAAATAAATAAATAAAATATAAATAAATACATAATAATAATAAATAAATTTAAAACAAATAAATAAATAAATAAAAACTAAATAAAGAAATAAATAAAATAAAAAATAATAAAGGAAAAAAATAATTTAAAAAAAAAAAAAAAAAAAAAAAAAAAAAAAAAAAAAAAAAAAAAAAAAAAAAAAAAAAAAAAAAAAAAAATAATAAAATTTAAAAAAAAAGGAAATATAAAAAAAAAAAAAAAAAAAAAAAAAAAAAAAGGGGTGATCGCATCAAAGTAGAAAGTCATAATACAACAGGGACTCGATAGAGAAAGGCGTCTCAGACAAAAGAATGTTGGGTATTCAAACCGTGTGGTTTGAGGCAACCCATAAGATGGATGAGGCGTTGTTCCTGGCGAAACCGACTGTTGGCGTCCGAGGAACAGTATCTGATGGCTGTCACCTGGATGTCAGTGGCACCGTGGTGGTCAGGGCCATTGAAGTGGATGGCCACAGGTGTGGAATTAAACTGAGAGATGTCATAGAGGTGTCTGCAGAATCGGTCGCCCAGTCGTGTGCCCGTTTGGCCGATGTACGTAATGGTGCATTAGCATTACACCCTACAACGTCATCACTATTCATTGACGTCTACGCATAATCGCGTTCATTAATAAAAGACTATTGTGCAAAGCACCTGATGTTGGCATCAGATAAATATGCTAGCGCGTAAATTTAAACTGGTGACAAATTTAAGTGGGGCCAACATGAAACATACATAATAATAACGTAACAATTCCCACGACCGACCGGGTTAAAAAAACATCTATCATATTGATTTTTTTAATAATAGTATGATCGTAACAATTAACCCTAACAAACGAAAGAGTGAAAAATTCCACGACAGACGGCCTGAGATGTTCACATTAAAACAGTGTCTAAGGTCGTCGTCACTATGATAAAATGTCACATAATGAAATATAAATAATAGGAACTAACTTAACTAACGAAGAGAATCGTCAACAGTCAAGAAAGTATAGCCTAATATAATATAATTAACTAAGAGTGTTGTCGTAAATTTATTTTGAGAGAAAGAGTCTTAGAAATAGTGGTCCTGTTTAGAGTGGAGAATGATGGTGAGGCTCAGTGATAATAAGGGTTAGAGAGTAGCCAGTTGCTTCACAGAGTGTTGGGGAGAGTAAGGACAGACTTATTTACGACAATCGTTCCTCTCAATCTTCTCCTCAAACTCTCCTGGTAAAATAATTATTTGCCAGTTTCCAGACACACACCTGCGCTCACACCGATTTGGTGCTTCAAACATACAGACGCACGCGAATACAAAATATATTAAACAGATATGGGAAATTTGGGCTTTGGTATTCCAACACAGTACTAAATATGTTTATGCTGTTTATTAACATTAAAATCAATCACAACAATTATCAGGTGGTACAGGAAAAATATCATAAGTACATAAAATACAAATAACAAGGTGGGAGGAGGGGGGGGGGGTTGAAGAAGATTGGTATCGACTACGCCCTTCCCGCTTGTATTAGATGAAGATAAACCCAGTCCAAAGATAGATAGTTATCAGGAAAATAGGTAATGTAACCCAACAGTGAATTTAATTTCTCTGAAAGAGGGGTTTACAATATTAGGTATGGGTGGTAGAAAAAAAACCTGTTATTTCCAATTGTTTTTCTCTTTACTAAGCAAATGAAAAGGGGGGGGGGTTAAACAGAGTTAACAAAATAATCCACTTAAATACACAAGGCAGGGAATACAGTAAAGGTATTACCCGGTAGACAAATTAACAAATGGTTTGCAAAATTTTAATATGTCATTCATGCACGCTCGTGAGGGCCCACACTCATATGCTCAAACAAACTTATCGATTGTAGAATCAGGCACTCCATAGAATTATATAAACAGCAATTACACTTTTGACATATGAAAATGTCTGGTACTTCAATGTCCAGCCCCAGATTTAGCGAGGTTGGCTGGTAGCAAATATTCTCACTTATCGCCGGACGTGAAGCCTAAGAGTTCTTGTGTTTTATTATATAAAAGGAGTCTATGGGATGGCACTGTCACAGTTAGCTACAGGGGTGAGAATGGAGTGGTCTCTTTAATTTCGCCGCTGGTGGTAAAATTCCTTCAATGCGTGATGATATTCACTGACCGGTAAGTTTTAAAATCCAGTGAGGACAAAATTAGGCCCAGTCAAAGTTCAGGTAGATAGGTACTCTCTCACAGTAGGGCAGTAAATAAAATATCGCTACTGGCAACTGTTCTTCTTCCAGTTTATCTTACAGATTGTAATTTAATTTGATGGGTTATTTAAAAAACGTTCTTGGGTATGCTTTCTTTCATGTAATTATGATAGCTAGGTCGCATCGGACCACCACAAGATTATATTTAAAATGTTTCATCAATATATCTGGAAGTTTAAGAACCGAGTCTGGAAGATTCTGTATGATTTCTTTATTGCTGGGATCGCAAAGGTTATGTGATCATTCTATAGAAAAAGATAGAAAAACCATGACAACATAATCATACCGCAAAAATCAAATAATATTCTAACGCGCGACAAATTTACCGTTAAGACTATTATATAAACTTGCATATTTAATTATGTATTTAATAAACACTGCGCGAGTCAAATGATTAAACACACATCTATGTATATGACTTAACTTCATTTATTAATTATAAATTCCTTCGCGACTTTAAAAGTTACTTTAGCATTTTAAGCATCTATTATTTTTGAAATATAATAATAGATATATCATTAAATTTACCCCTGGAACTTTTGAGATGTGTTTAATTTAATAGATTTAAATAAACACAAAATCCAGTGAAATAAAATGAAAGCACTAGACCACTGATCACTTTAACAAATATATTATACCGTGCACAGAAAAAGGAATCAGTCCAATGTAGCCACCCATTCAGATGGAAATCTAGCAGAATTCTACTATAGCTAGTGAATCTTAAATCTCTGGCGAACAAATGATAAAATGGCTTTCTTCATGGTCTGTATATATCTAACTGAAATGCAAGATTGGGGGGACATGTTAGAATTTGACACCTTTTTAGATCTCAGGAGACTTTCGGGGTTCTGACCGCCATACTAAAGAGAGATACCGCCCCTGGTTTTCCGTATCTCCATTCGCTGCGTGCGCTTCGGATTTCCCGTTCGCTCCGTCTTTCGAGCGATGTTCTGGTTGACACAGAGATGCAAAATACCGGCAGGAAACTTGCGTCGTTCGTTTCAGGGACCACCACTGCCTTTGATAGCCTGCCGCTAGTCTTCCGTTTGATTCGTGCAACGCCTCCACTGGGCCGGCGTTCTGACCAAGTTAATGAAAATGACTGCATATGATTGCTCAAGAGATATCCGTGGGCGTGATTTAACCTCTCCTTAAATCAATGCGATGATCAGAATGTTCGGTAGATAAACTGTCCACATATTAATCAGCAAACGTGTTGACAATCTGCGTGGAAATGCTGCATACAAAATGAGCCCACGTTTCTGTTGTGCATAGCTAATGAGTCCAGGTGGAAGCATTCCCGTTTGGCGATAAAATTACAACCATATTCGGGGGCACTGATGTTATCCGAAGGGGTCGTTACGAAGGGTCGTACCATATCATCCAACACTTCAGGGTCGGCTGAGTTCGTCTGTCACAATCGTCCCATTTTTTGAGACATGAAAACATCTTTTCATGTTTGATTTATGACAATGAAGCTGCCCTGATCGGTAGCTTTTGGATGATTGTTATCTTCAACTTCCTCCTCTTTCTCCGTAGTCCAGTTTCTACACAGGAAATCCGCCCCGACATTCTGTCTTCCCGGAATATATTCCACTTTGAAGGAATAAACGCTTAAAAGAAGGGCCCAACGCATGATCTTTGCGTTAAATTCTTTATTGGCACCAAGAAAGGCTAACGGAGCGTGGTCTGTTTGCACCGTGAAAGATGTACCATAGAGATACTCATGATGTCGTCTGATACCGTCAATCAGAGCAAGACATTCTCTGTCAACCACGCTGTAGTTCCATTCAGCTTTATTTAATTTCTGACTGCCGTAAGCAACTGGAAATGGCATGTTCGGGTCATTGTCATCGGCTTGAAGCAGTGTTGACCCGATGCCCTGACCTGACGCGTCGACCCGCAGTACAAAAGGTTTCTTGAGGTCAGGCAACCTCAAAATGGGGTATGCAGACAACTGTCCTTTCAAAGTGCTGTATGCGTGTTCGCACTTTTGATCCCAAATGACCTTATCAGGACAACCTTTCTTTGTGAGGTCAGTCAGAGGTGCCGTCAGTCCGTTGAAGTTCTGGATGTATTTCTGATAGTATGCACATAGTGATAGGAACGAACGAGTGTCTTTCTTGGTTCGGGGCCTTTTAGCTGCAATTATTTTCTCCACGTTTTTCTTAACGGGCCAACTACAGCCGTGAGAAATAGTATGCCCAGGAAGTCTAGCTTTTCAAACCCGATGAGACATTTGCTAGGTCTGGCTGTGAGACCAGTTTCCTGTAGTCTCCTGAGGAGCATAGCAACCGTAGCAATATGTTCGTCGTAGGTTTCCAATGCAATTAATATGTCATCCATGAAATTATGGATATGGGGACTTTGCAAAGGTTCTAGAAGCTTCCCCATCATCCTGGTGAACACTCCTGGTGCGTTATGCAATCCGAACGGCATCACATTAAATGTGTAATGTCCTTCACTAGTGCTGAAAGCTAACAAGGGTTTAACTTCCTCCTTAACTGGTATTTGATAATAACCTTTACTGAGGTCAATCTTGGAGAAAATCTTTGCTTTGCTGAGCTTGGTGAACAACTCAGAAACAATTTGGAGAGGTTCGGGCTGGAATTCCGTTACAGCGTTTAGCAGCCGGTAATCTATACACAGCCGAACTTCCTTATTGGGCTTTTGCAGCAGCACTACGCTGGAACTGTAAGAAGATGTAGACTCACTGATAATTCCTGCCTGACGCAGCTTGTCTATTTCTCCGCGAAGTGCATCAGCTTTAGCGTACGGAATGGGGTAAAATCTGGTTCAAACAGGGGTCTCATTTGTTAATTTCATATCAAATTCGATGAGAATTGTTCGACCAGGTACATCCGTTAAGACTGCACTGTACTGTTTTAGTAGCGCCCTGGTTTCTGTTTATTGTTCTTGTGATGAGATTACAGTGATACAACGTTTAAATTCCCCCAATTATAAAGATAACAGGTAAATTAACATGTAGGGATAAAAATATAGGCAAGATATGCCGAGGCTTCTTCACCTACGCCAGCGTTTTCTAGGGCCATTGAACATTAACTAGTTAGAACTTGCAGACTAACGGTTTACCCTTTTAGACGGGAGGGAAACGGAGATAAAAGAAAAAAATATGACGGTCGGAACACGTGTTTGAATCTAAATGCTAAAAGACGCAATTTGTAGTTTTGAAGGAAAAAATTACGCCACTAGTTGACACAATGTAAGGGATTGGTAGAAAAACGACCTTAGCTCTTGTTAGAAACAGTCGTATCTTGGACGTTTTACGGTAATTGGGTGTTTTGTTTGAATATAGCGGCAAACGCCGTGGACGAAGGTTCAAAAACAAATTTCAAAACTAACCTTGAGAAAAGTAGGTTTTTCTTTAATAATAAAGTTAGGATAATAAAAACTAGCTAGTTTGATAGCCCATCTTAATCTGACAAATAATATACTTTTAATTACACAGACGGACAGATAACACGGAAGATATTGACGAAAGACTGTATTGTTCAAATCAGACTAGCAAACAGTTATTTGTGCATATTTTCACTAAAGTTACATTTTGGCGTCCTTGAGCCTAAGAATGCAAAAAACAAACTGCGGTTGGACGAGGGGCAAAGTAGGAGGATAGTAGCTAAAAATAACTTAGTGGGGCAGGTTTGTGTAGTTTTTTCATGTAGTTAGTCCAAAAAACAAGTGTAATTTTGGAAAAAAAACCAAGTTGAGACAGACGGACCGACAGAAAAATACTACACACTAGACTGAGATTTGACTGAAATTGGACTTTTAGTTTGAATATTTGTAAAGGATAGAGGGGAAGTCCGCTGATTGGACAAATGCATCTATATTATTGAATGAGAGACGCACGCTTGTGCCATTTTTGAAAGACTGTCCTTAAACACAGTTCGTTACTGCTAAATGAGTGTTTTCCAGAAGATATTATATTCTCAGTGGGACGCCATACTATAGCCAGCAGCTCAGCTGAGTTTTGCTAGTACAACGTAACTGTGTTTTCACATTTTGAATTGTGGTAAGGAGAAAAATTCATTAACCCTTTTATTTAACATTTAATAATTTGAGTGATTGATACTGCCATATCATGAAAAATGATTACGACAAGTGAGTGCTTATTCTAGGTCCCCAGCGACAGCCAGGGCCTAGAGACAAACACATAATAATAGAAAGCATATCAAGGACTATAGAAGACAGATCTATATTTGAGATCAGTGGGAACATAACACCCACCTTATTGGATGGAAGAGGAAACTATTGAACATATTTCGGATGTTATGCAGTCTTTGGAAACTGGTACTATGTGATACCACCTGGGTGAGATGTGATAAGTTGGTCAGAGAGATCTGACCCAATCTTTGTAAGTTCTGTTTGCTTTGTTGTGCGTGTAAAATTAGTGCATTAAGCAGTGTGTGACACATGGCACAAATTTTGGTTTCAGAGTTTCTTGTCTGGCACTACGCTAGTGCCAGATGCTTTTGTAGAAGTACAAGAGTGGATGCAGAAGCAGCCTAACATTTTCTCCAGCTACTGAGAGGAGTGGGCCATTAGAATTCTGTACTACATCGACACAGGCAGATAAGTGAAAATCTGGCCTGCTGTGGATTCATCAACTGTGTCCAAAATACATAAAGAAATATAACCTTGTTGTAAAAACACTATAACTCAGTCAATATTTCAAGGACAATGAACAGTATAAAACAGAGATTGGGCATGATGACACCACCCCAACTAAACCTCCAGTGCTAGTTTATCCAAAGACACTATAGTCAATATTAATATCAACTAATGTAACAATATATTGATGTATAAAATTTTCATTTGATTGTTCACTATATATATGCACCTTTATTGACAAATACATATTATTTCATACGTCCTGACCAGAAGAAACATTTGGTTCAGGACTAAATAAATTTAAAAGATTGAAAATCTAAACTTTTAAAGACAGTGTTAGTTGAGTTTATCATAGAGATTAATATTCTTAGTATTAGACTTAGTATTTACATGTGTGTGTCTGTATATTTAATTACCTACACATCACAATTCAGTACCCTAGACATTTAACGTAGCTAACATACATAATAGTAGAATAGGTCTGCTTGAGGTCATAAGTGGTAGCAGAAAGGCCTTCTGTAACTCACATAAACTGTTATCATCAGGAGCCTTCACAGCTGACCTCATCCAGGACACTAGGTAACATAATAATCACATAATAACATCAAAAAACCCACTACAAATATTGGGGGCTCGTCCGGGATTTGAACCCTCTCCCACTACAAACATTGGGTAGCTCTTGTCCCGGGATTTAGGTTTATCAAAGACATTAGGGTCTCCTGGTCTGGGAATTAAACTAGTGGGGACAGAGTTGTATAAAATTAAAAGTGGAAGATAAAGGTTGATGAATCTTCACAGCCAGTGGTAATTAATTAATATATTACCTTAGTAATTATATACTTGGAATTTACCTTAGTCATTGTTAAATTCAAGAGGAATAAGATGGACTACATTTTCAACATTGGAAGATCTGGAATATGCAGATGACATTGCACTGCTGGCACATTCACATCAACACATCCAGGAAAAAACGGATAGACTTAATAAATTTAGCCAGCAGGTGTTCTTGAACATCAATTTAAAGAAGTCTGAGGTCATGACGCTCAATGTGAGCAACCCTGAGCCCATATCAGTAAGGAATCAGCAACTGGTACAGACAGATACCTTCACATACCTAGGAAGCATAGTAACACCAGACGGTGGGCAGGCAAAGACATCAACATCAGAATGAATAAGGCAAGAACAGCCTTCTTTAGCCTAAATAACATCTGGAAGTCCTCCCAATACAGCACAAGCACAAAATTAAGATTATACCAGAGTTGCGTGCTTTCTGTGCTTCTCTATGGTGCGGAATGCTGGAGAGTCACAGAGAAGGAAATGTCAAAATTGTCCTCTTTTCACACAACATGCCTAAGAAAAATTCACCGAATCTTTTGGCCAAATACCATCACCAACCAAGATCTGCTTACTCGTAGCAAGCAAGAGGACATGCATACCATCATAGCTGGCAGACGCTGGAGCTGGGTTGGTCATGTCCTCAGAAGAGACCCCGATGCCATCACAAGAACAGCTATGCTTTGGACCCCTGAAGGAATGCGAAAGAGAGGCCGACCAAAAACAACTTGGCGGAGGACTGTGGAGGCTGAGATGCAAAGAATGAACCAGAGTTGGGGCACTGTACGAAGGATGGCCACCGACCGTGCAAAGTGGAATCAATTTGTTGTTGCCCTACAAGATGCCACTAGTCGTGATGGCCACTGACTGCTTTGACGGTCGGTGGTTAAGGATCGAAGAAGAAGAAGATTGTTAAATTGTGTGTTAGAGTATGGCAGATCTAGCAAAATTTAGATCTGCTGCTGTGCTGACGGCGAAGGAGATGAACATGGAGGGTCAGGTTTTAATTCAGTATGTAACTTCAGAATGTGACAAGTATATTGAAAGGGAAGATAGGAGGTTAGCTGAAGAGAAGAGGTTACAAATTAAGGCTGACAAAGAACTTAAGAGGCTGCAGATTGAGGCTGACAAAGAAGCTAAGGCATTGGAGGCAGATAGGGAGGCTGAAATAAAGAGGCTCCAATTAGAAGAAAAAAAAGCCGAAAGGGAGGCAGTAGAAAGGAGATTGACTGCCGAAAGGGAGGCAGAAGATAAGAGATTGACTGCCGAAAGGGAAGCAGAAGATAGAAGATTGCAAAGGGACCACGAGTTACGACTAAGGGAGCTGGAATTACAAGGCCATGCTCCTGAAAATGGTGCCAGCCCCTTTCCCTCAGATGCCACTCCTAGTCAGGGAGCCTCAACCTCAGCTATGGGGTTTCATTTAGACCATTTTGTTGAGAAAGACGATGGCATAGAGGGGTACCTCAGTAGATTTGAACTATTGGCTACTACGTATGGGTTGGAGAGAGAGATGTGGAGTCTTAAGTTATCCCAGGGGCTTAGAGGTACTTCTTATGAAGTTTTTGCTAAGATGAATAGAGACGACCAAGACAATTATGACATGCTAAAGCAGGCTTTGTTATTGAGATATGAAAAGAATGGTGAATTTTATCGTAAGAAGTTTAGAAATGCCAAACTTTTGTCTGGGGAGACATACCACCAATTCTCTGCCAGACTGGAAACCTATTTGGAGAAATGGACTGCTCTGGGGAAGACCCAAGATCTCAAAGAGATGATCATGATAGAGCAATTAAGAGAGTCCATGGCTCCAGACCTGAGAAAATTTCTCATGGAACAAGGTGCAGAGAGGTTGGGGGAGGTTTTGAATATCGCTGAGAGGTATCAGGCAGCCCAGGCAGAGGTAAGTGGCACTAAAAAGAAGCATATAGAAAATTTTAAAGCTCCACAGCACTTTAGTAAATTTGATACCAGAGAACAAGGTAATAAAGGTAGGACAAACTTTGATAGGCCACGAAATGATTATCGTGATAGAAACTCACAGTTCAATGACCAAAAATATAATGAAAGAAAACCGTTTAACCAAGGAAAAAGATGGTGCAAATGGTGTAAGAAAGACAACCATAACACCGAATTTTGTAAAAGGAAACCTTCAAACATTGCTGCAATGAAATCGGGGAATCAGAGATTAAAGGTTAATCCTAATGGACAGCAGGAACCTTATCACCCCCCAGTTTGTGAGGATGTTATTTGTAATGGGGTCACCATAAGGTGCCTATATGATACAGGTTTGGATTATGATTCAGTTGTGAAGTCTAGCCTAGTGGACCCAAGTCAGTATACCACAGAAACAGTGGAAATACAAGGGGCGACTAATGACATACCACTCATGACACTTCCCATCGCAAGGATAACGGTGAAAACTCGCTATGTGGAAGGAGAAATCAGAGCAGCAGTGATAGATGAACCAATCTACCCTCTGATATTGGGGTGTAGATACGTCTTCTTGGGGAATCCCGAGAAACCTGTGATCATGGCGACAGTGCAGACCAGGTCACAGTCAAAAGAGGAAGAAGGTGAACCTATAAATGCTCATCCAGAGGAGATGAGGAAGGCGCAGGCTGAGGATAGGACACTCAAGCCATGTTTTAAAAAATTGCCCAAATGCCACACACCTCCAAGCAAGGGAGAGTATTTTATGAAGGACAAATTGCTATACAGGAAGACAGGAACTAGATCCACTGGTCACGGACAGTTGGTTCTTCCCAAGGTATATAGGGCAAATTTAATAAGGAGCTTACATGTTGGAAAAGATGGTGACCATGAGAAAGTAGGTACCATCTGCCAAAAGGTTGCTCGAAAATACTATTGGCCCGACGTAAATGTCGATATTGAGAACTTTGTAGAAGCATGTGGCGTATTTCATGAGGGAACACCCACAAAGGGAAAAAATGTGCAGGACCTAGAAACGCCACGGGGCAAACTTAGGCCTGGAAGGAAAAATACTTATCATAAAGTAGACAAAGTGGAATGGGAGCCCCCTTTTCACACCCAGTCTTCACTTGAATGGATTAACATGGCCACTATGCGACGAGTACAAAGAGTAATTTTACCCCAGAATAAGCTGACAATCCCTCGGTCAGAATTATATAAACTGGAGGAAACTAAAAGAGAGCGAAGATCTCTCATAAGTAATCTAAAGTGGGGAGACAAACCCAAGAAAAAATTGGTAGTGGTCGATTTGTGAGTGATGATTCTAGGAAGAAAAGTCCTCACTATAATGCTTCTAATGGAAAGGACCCGACGGGTGCCATGAAAAATAAGTATGAAAATTTAAAAGTCCATATGTAAATTATTAAGGACCTGGACAGATGAGAAAGCAGAAGAGACTGTTACCTCATCATATCAATATGTGAACGAGCTGACCACTCGTCTGAAAGCTGGATGGAAACTGGCAAATGATAATTTGAGACAAGCCAGGAAGAAACATGCAGCGTATTTTAATAGGAAAGCAAAGGACAGAGAATTAGCTGTGGGAGAGAAAGTGCTTCTTCTACTACCCGGCAGCCAGAATAAGTTGCAAATTGGATGGCAAGGTCCATATACGGTTCTAGAGAAGGTGTCTAGAACAAACTATAAAATTGACAAAAAGGGGAAGGAAAAGATATATCATGTGAACCTTTTAAAGAAGTATCTGGACAGACCAATCCAGGAAAGCACCCCCTTACTGACCTTGGCTATCGCAACTAAAATGAAAAAGGAACCACTCACCTCACATGAATACCCATTACATCCCTGTGAGACAGCAACACAGGTAAAAGTCAGTAAGCACCTGACTAAAAATCAGAGGGAGAGAGTTCAACAGGTTCTGGAGGAACATACAGATGTATTAACAGATAAACCAGGACATACAAATTTGCTACAGTATGACATGAAGCTGGTAGACTCAAACCCAATCTGTATGAGAGCCTATTCTGTTCCGTTCGCTAAGGAGAAGGCATTGAAAGAGGAAATAGATTATTTGTTGAAAGAGGGGATTATTTCTCACAGTGAATCTTCTTTTAGCTCCAGTGTAGTTTTGTTGAGGAAACCGTCTGGGGAACATAGACTGTGCATAGATTACAGGAAACTGAATGCTGTCACAGAAGGACAAGTGGATCCATTACCGGACACAAAACAGTTATTTGCCAGATTGAACAAGGCAAAATACTTTTCGAAGGTGGATCTTAGCAAAGGCTATTACCAGATTCCAGTGAAGCCTGAAGTTAGACCTTATTTAGCTTTTAGCACCTCGGAAGGACATTATGAATTCAACATGCTACCATTCGGACTGAAAAATGCTCCGAGTGTATTTTCTAGGATGATGCGCAAATTGTTGGATCCCTTGAATAATCCATGTATCACAAATTTCATGGATGATATTCTCGTCGCCACAGAAACATTTGAAGAACACATTAACTCTGTGAATATGTTATTTGATAGGCTCAGGGAAGCGAACTTAACTGCTAGACCCAAAAAATGTTGTATTGGATGCAAAGAGTTGGAATTCTTGGGACACACTGTATATCAGGGTAACATGACCCCTGATCCCAAGAACTTGGAAAAACTGCAGAGAGCACCTAGACCACAAACAAAAAAAGACGTGCGATCATTCGTGTCGTTATGTGGGTTTTACCAAAAATATATCAAAAATTTTAACTCTATATGTGCTCCTCTGACTGATCTGACTCGCAAGGGAAATCCAGATAAAATTGTTTGGTCATCGCAATGTGAATTGGCATTTCAAGAGTTAAAGGAAAAACTCACTAGCAAGCCTATTCTCAAATTGCCTGATTTGACTCAGGACTTTGTGGTGAGAACAGATGCAAGCAATGTAGGCCTGGGGGCGGCTTTGTTGCAAAGTTCCTCTTCACCCAATGGGGAACTGAACCCAGTCGCTTATGCAAGCCGCAAGTTGAACAAAGCGGAGCAAAGATATTCCACAAGCGAAAAAGAATGTTTAGCGTATATCTGGGCAATAAAAAAGTTCCAAATCTATCTGTATGGTAGGACTTTTGTTGTCCAGACGGATCACCAGCCCTTAGTGTTCGTATCTCAGGCCAAGCATGAAAATGCAAGATTGTTAAGATGGTCTTTATTGTTGCAACCTTATCAGTTTAATATTGAATATATCCCGGGGTCACAGAATGTCGGTGCAGATTTCCTCAGTAGGCACCCCTGTGATCAAAATTAGAATAGTTGGCAGGCGGGAGGAGTAATTTTATCTATGTGTATCACTGGTTTTGGAACTTGCATGAGTGCATGTTCTCAAGTGGGGAGATGTGTGATGAGATTACAGTGATACAACGTTTAAATTCCCCCAATTATAAAGATAACAGGTAAATTAACATGTAGGGATAAAAATATAGGCAAGATATGCCGAGGCTTCTTCACCTACGCCAGCTTTTTCTAGGGCCATTGAACATTAACTAGTTAGAACATGCAGAATAACGGTTTACCCTTTTAGACGGGAGGGAAACGGAGATAAAAGAAAAAAATATGACGGTCGGAACACGTGTTTGAATCTAAATGCTAAAAGACGCAATTTGTAGTTTTGAAGGAAAAAATACGCCACTAGTTGACACAATGTAAGGGATTGGTAGAAAAACGGCCTTAGCTCTTGTTAGAAACAGTCGTATCTTGGACGTTTTACGGTAATTGGGTGTTTTGTTTGAATATAGCGGCAAACGCCGTGGACGAAGGTTCAAAAACAAATTTCAAAACTAACCTTGAGAAAAGTAGGTTTTTCTTTAATAATAAAGTTAGGATAATAAAAACTAGCTAGTTTGATAGCCCATCTTAATCTGACAAATAATATACTTTTAATTACACAGACGGACAGATAACACGGAAGATATTGACGAAAGACTGTATTGTTCAAATCAGACTAGCAAACAGTTATTTGTGCATATTTTCACTAAAGTTACATTTTGGCGTCCTTGAGCCTAAGAATGCAAAAAAAACAAACTGCGGTTGGACGAGGGGCAAAGTAGGAGGATAGTAGCTAAAAATAACTTAGTGGGGCAGGTTTGTGTAGTTTTTTCATGTAGTTAGTCCAAAAAACAAGTGTAATTTTGGGAAAAAAACCAAGTTGAGACAGACGGACCGACAGAAAAATACTACACACTAGACTGAGATTTGACTGAAATTGGACTTTTAGTTTGAATATTTGAAAAGGATAGAGGGGAAGTCCGCTGATTGGACAAAAGCATTTATATTATTGAATGAGAGACGCACGCTTGTGCCATTTTTGAAAGACTGTCCTTAAACACAGTTCGTTACTGCTAAATGAGTGTTTTCCAGAAGATATTATATTCTCAGTGGGACGCCATACTATAGCCAGCAGCTCAGCTGAGTTTTGCTAGTACAACGTAACTGTGTTTTCACATTTTGAATTGTGGTAAGGAGAAAAATTCATTAACCCTTTTATTTAACATTTAATAATTTGAGTGATTGATACTGCCATATCATGAAAAATGATTACGACAAGTGAGTGCTTATTCTAGGTCCCCAGCGACAGCCAGGGCCTAGAGACAAACACATAATAATAGAAAGCATATCAAGGACTATAGAAGACAGATCTATATTTGAGATCAGTGGGAACATAACACCCACCTTATTGGATGGAAGAGGAAACTATTGAACATATTTCGGATGTTATGCAGTCTTTGGAAACTGGTACTTTGTGATACCACCTGGGTGAGATGTGATAAGTTGGTCAGAGAGATCTGACCCAATCTTTGTAAGTTCTGTTTGCTTTGTTGTGCGTGTAAAATTAGTGCATTAAGCAGTGTGTGACACATGGCACAAATTTTGGTTTCAGAGTTTCTTGTCTGGCACTACGCTAGTGCCAGATGCTTTTGTAGAAGTACAAGAGTGGATGCAGAAGCAGCCTAACATTTTCTCCAGCTACTGAGAGGAGTGGGCCATTAGAATTCTGTACTACATCGACACAGGCAGATAAGTGAAAATCTGGCCTGCTGTGGATTCATCAACTGTGTCCAAAATACATAAAGAAATATAACCTTGTTGTAAAAACACTATAACTCAGTCAATATTTCAAGGACAATGAACAGTATAAAACAGAGATTGGGCATGATGACACCACCGCAACTAAACCTCCAGTGCTAGTTTATCCAAAGACACTATAGTCAATATTAATATCAACTAATGTAACAATATATTGATGTATAAAATTTTCATTTGATTGTTCACTATATATATGCACCTTTATTGACAAATACATATTATTTCATACGTCCTGACCAGAAGAAACATTTGGTTCAGGACTAAATAAATTTAAAAGATTGAAAATCTAAACTTTTAAAGACAGTGTTAGTTGAGTTTATCATAGAGATTAATATTCTTAGTATTAGACTTAGTATTTACATGTGTGTGTCTTTATATTTAATTACCTAAACATCACAATTCAGTACCCTAGACATTTAACGTAGCTAACATACATAATAGTGGAATAGGTCTGCTTGAGGTCATAAGTGGTAGCAGAAAGGCCTTCTGTAACTCACATAAACTGTTATCATCAGGAGCCTTCACAGCTGACCTCATCCAGGACACTAGGTAACATAACAATCACATAATAACATAAAAAAACCCACTACAGTTCTGGTGAGAGATTGTCACCGAACTTGACATCTTTAAAGGATTCTGTGGGTTGCAATGGGTACACCATGCAACCATCATCATCTTCCTCGTCTTCCGTTGCTATGGCGACAGCCAGGAGATGCTCGGAGGATGGCACCTGTCTTTCCAAATATTTCTTAAGGAGATTTACGTGAAAGACCTTCTCCTTTCCTTTAATGAAGTTCTTGTAATTGGTGCGTGAGATCTTTTTAAGGACGGTAAAGGGTCTTTGCCATCCGATGCGAAGTTTATTGCTTCTGGTTGGAAGTAGCAACAAAACTTTCTCCTCTGGTTGGAGTTCTCTCTCTTTTGCAGCTTTGTTGTATCTTTTAGCATGTTTAGCGCGGGCTTTCTTAAGGTTGGTTGTAGCTAGATCCCATCCTAGCTTTAGCCTTTCTTTGAGCTCAGATACATACTTGCTTGCAGAGACGACTGTCTCGTCAGCCTTTTGGTCTGTCAGGGACCGAAGTAAGGCTTCTATTGGCCCCTTAATAGGTCTGCCAAATAAAATTGTAGCTAGCGCAAAACCCGTAGACGCTTGGGGAACCTCTCTGTAGGCGAATAAGGCAGCAGATATATATAGGTCCCAGTCTTCCGGTTTCTCCTGACCCAGCTTACGTAACATCATGGTGAGGCTGCCGTTAAAACGTTCCACGAGCCCATTTCCGGCCGGATGGTAGGGACTTTTGTGGATATGTTTGGCCCTCAAGATCTTAAAGATCTCCTCCATTAACAGGCTACGGAATTGGGATCCATTGTCCGTCAAAACTTGTTAAGGGAATCCCAACGGTGTAAAAATTTGCACGCGGGCTTCTGCGACATGCTTCGAATCCGTGCATGTTAGCGGTATAGCTTCGGCTCACATTGTGCAAGTGTCGACTAAGGTCATGAAGAACCTGTTCCTTCTTTTAGTCCTTTCCAGGGGTCCAATGATGTCGACAGCAACCCGTTCAAATGGAGTACCCACTATTGGCATTTGCCCCATAGGTACTGGGGGGTGTCAACTGCGTTGGTGCTACACGTTAACACTAGGCGCAGGATTTCACGTACCTGATAATTTTATAGTTCATTCCTGGCCACCAATAGTGGTTTTTTATTTGCTGGATATTGGCGTTTTGTCCCATATGTCCGCTAAAGGGAAGAGAGTGCCCCATTTCTAAGATCTGGCTTCTGTACTGCGTCGGTACTAGGAGCTGGTTATTCACTGTATCAGGATCGCCCGTTCTACGATACAATACGCCATCCTTAGAAAAGATGTCTCCGTGGTGTCTGGGGTCCTTAGCCATGGGCAGTTTTCTAAAGCAGAGCTCCAGAGTAGGGTCCTTTTGTTGCGTCTCCTTCAGTTCGTTCGGCAACAAATTTGGCGCAGGCTCTCTCTCCTTCTTAGTTTGCCCTCTTGTGGTTACCGCTGCCACAATCGGCTCCTTAGGTCTCCCAATAAACACGTATCTACATCCCAGGATAACTGGGTAGATCGGATCATCCATTATGACCGCTTTAATAACACCTCCCACAAAATCAGAGTTTATTTCTACCCGTGCGATAGGAAGCGTCCTGGGTGCAACACTCTTGAAAACTCCACTAAGTTTGACGGTTTCCTCTGTCTCCTGACCTGGTTTGACTAGGTGTCTGGCGACAATACAACTAAAACTTAATCCAGTGTCAAAGAGACAAGTAGTTGAGGTACCATTCAAAATTACAGTTCTTCGCATTGAGGGTCGCCCCTCAGGTTGAGAATCACTGACATTGACTCTACCTTGCGAGGCTGTATGCAGGCATCCGATGCGGTTTGGCCCGGCGTGCTTGCCCTGATCAGACGTCCCTGGTGTAGAGGTCTTCCCTTTTCCTTGACTTTGGTGGCCGCGCTGCCACGTAGGCTTGGTGGGTTGATCAGAATTATTATTAGGGGGAAATCGGGTTTTGCAGAATTTCGATTTTTCCTGGGGAGGTCTCTGGGTATTATTTTCTCGTTGGTTATAATGCTGAGAGGAATTGGAAGAATAGGATGACTGCTCTAGATTTTGTTTACGAGATGGCTCATCTGTGGGTTTACGTTTAGTGCTGGGAAGTTCGACCATTAAATTGGTATAGCGTTCTGCCTTATTGAGGATGTCCTCAAGCCTGACTGTGTCCTGTTCAGCCAAAAATCTACGTGTTTCGTTTGAAAAAGTCTACTTTATCTGTTCTACAAGAACAAGTTCAAGTAGTCCCTCATATGTAAGAGGTAAGTCAGATAATTCAATGCACTTTGTCAAATAGCCCATGAGACGTGAAGAGAAATGCGGAAATGTTTCCGTGCTCTCTTTCCAGCTGTTTCTAAACATTTGCAGAAATTTTCGGGCGGTCATCTCGAACCGTTCTAGCAAGGCTTTCTTCAGCATGTCGTAATCATGTTGGTTGGTTCCCAGCTTTGTATATACGTCATAAGCAGTACCTTTTAATGACGTTGAGAGTTTAAGTGCCCAACGGGTACTCTCTAACCCATACAGATTTGCGAGCCTCTCGAATTTCTCTAGGAAGGTGTCTATTTTCTCATTGGGGCTAGGAAAAGACTCTAAAGCAAAAGACATCGCAGTTAATTGGGCAGATTGAGTGCTGGAGAGATCCATTGACTGAGACTGGGGCGAAGACGGCTCTCCGTTATTCGAAGTAGAAGCGCCCCGACTCTCTAAAGCCTTAAGCGCCAGTTCGTGCTGTCTCTCCCTCTCTCTCTCTCTCTTTCTCTGCGGGCTTCTATCTCTGCCTCAATTTTCTTGTGTTCCAATAGGCGTTCAGCCGCTTCTTTCCTATCTGCCCTCTCCTGTGCTTCTCTCCTCTCTGTTTCTCTTCCTTCCTCTCAGCTTCTGCTCTCTCTTTCTCTTCCTTCCTCTCAGCTTCTGCCCTCTCTTTCTCTTCCATCCTCTCAGCTTCTGCTCTCTGTTGCTCCGCGTCATATATTTCCAGTTCCTGGTTGACAAACGCGTTTGCAGCTTCTGGCTCTAATCCTGCCTCTTTCGCCTCCTGTCTCAACATGGACCTCATCCTTATTCTTTCTGCCATGTCAAAAATTGTATGCTTCTACTACTAGAGAATAGTAAGAAGGAACAAGGAGGGGAAAAAAATCAAAGCCGCTGCGAGAAAAAAAAACACAAAGTATAAATTTACTTGTGTTACCTCCTACCTTGAAATGTGCTAACTTATCGCTGCTATTATTGTCACTTATGACTCTTAACGCAAGCGACTATGCCACGTTAAAATGGTAAGTTACACTAGAAAAAAATCTACTTTTGCTAATATTAGAGAAAAATTTATATTCAAACAATTTAAAGGAAAAAAATATTGTCCCTAAAATTTTAATTCTCCGTCAACAAAACTCCGCCCCTGAAGTCAGTTTATGAGAAGAGACGTTGTTAACTAGATTTAAAAAGTCAGAACAAGGCGTCTTTAGCTAACCTCAACTCTAGTAACTTGAAAAACTTTTAGTGACTGTAAAACCAATCACGCAATCCCAGCAAATCTTATAAAGAAAAAATTTAATTTTTCTCTGCCAGAGGTTAACTTAAATAACAAATATTTTTGTTTATCCGTAATTTCCTGCTCTGTGGAAAGAAAACGACCTGTAAATATGCTGTGTGGACGACCCAAATACTAAAAGGCGTTGTCTAGGGGTGTAATCTAATTATTTTTATTTCCCTACTTCACAAAGACAGATCATTCACACTCTATCTAGTTAGACCCAGACTTAAATCAGACTCAAAAATATCTTTAACCCGGCGAGCCAGCCAATTATGCGATTGCATCAAATGTAGCTCAAGTTTCCGAACGAGCAAACCCAATTATTGTCGTAAATTTATTTTGAGAGAAATAGTCTTAGAAATAGTGGTCCTGTTTAGAGTGGAGAATGAAGGTGAGGCTCATGGATAATAAGGGTTAGAGAGTAGATAGTTGCTTCACAGAGTGCTGGGGAGAGTAAGGACATACTTATTTACGACAATCGTTCCTCTCAATCTTCTCCTCAAACTCTCCTGGTCAAATAATTATTTGCCAGTTTCCAGACACACACCTGCGCTCACACCGATTTGGTGCTTCAAACACACAGACGCACGTGAATACAAACTATATTAAACAGATATGGGAAATTTGGACTTTGGTATTCCAACACAGTACTAAATAAGTTTATGCTGTTTATTAACATTAAAATCAATCACAACAATTATCAGGTGGTACAGGAAAAATATCATAAGTACAGAAAATACAAATAACAAGGTGGGGGGGGGGGGGGAAATGAAGAAGATTGGTATCGACTACGCCCTTCCCGCTTGTATTAGACGAAGATAAACCCAGTCCAAAGATAGATAGTTATCAGGAAAATAGGTAATGTAACCCAACAGTGAATTTAATTTCTCTGAAAGAGGGGTTACAATATTAGGTATGGGTGGTAGAAAAAAAAACCTGTTATTCCCAATTGTTTTTCCCTTTACTAAGCAAATGAAAAAGGGGGGGGGGGGTAAACAGAGTTAACAAAATATCCCACTTAAATACACAAGGCAGGGAATACAGTAAAGGTATTACCCGGTAGATAAATTAACATATGGTTTGCAACATTTTAATATGTCATTCATGCACTCTCGTGAGGGCCCACACTCATATGCTCGCACAAACTTACCGATTATAGAATCAGGCACTCCATAGAATTATATAAACAGCAATTACACTTTTGACATATGAAAATATCTGGTACTTCAATGTCCAGCCCCAAATTTAGCGAGGTTGGCTGGTAGCAAATATTCCCACTTATCACCGGACGTGAAGCCTAAGAGTTCTTGTGTTTTATTATATAAAAGGAGTCTATGGGATGGCACTGTCACAGTTAGGTACAGGGGTTAGAATGGAGTGGTCTCTTTAATTTCGCCGCTGGTGGTAAAATTCCTTCAATGCGGGATGATAGCCACTGACCGGTAAGTTTTAAAATCCAGTGAGGACAAAATTAGGCCCAGTCACAGTTCAGGTAAATAGGTACTCTCTCACAGTAGGGCAGTAAATAAAATATCGCTACTGGCAACTGTTCTTCTTCCAGTTTATCTTACAGATTGTAATTTAATTTGATGGGTTATTTTAAAAAAGTTCTTGGGTGTGCTTTCTTTCATGTAATTATGATAGCTAGGTCGCATCGGACCGCCACAAGATTATATTTAAAATGTTTCATCAATATATCTGGTAGAAGGGGAACGACTAAGTAAGTAAGTAAGTAATATATCTGGAAGTTTAAGAACCGAGTATGGAAGACTCTGTATGATTTCTTTATTGCTGGGATCGCAAAGATTATGTGATCATTCTATAGAAAAAGATAGAAAAACCATGACAAGATAATCATACCGCAAAAATCAAAAAATATTCTAACGCGCGATAAATTTACCGTTAAGACTATTATATACTCTTGCGTATTTAATTATGTATTTAATAAACACTGCGCGAGTCAAATGATTATACACACATCTATATAAATGACTTAAATTAATTTATTAATTATAAATTCCTTCGCGACTTTAAAAGTTACTTTACCATTTAAGCATCTATTATTTTTGAAATATAATAATAGATATATCATTAAATTTACCACTGGAACTTTTGAGATGAGTTTAATTTAATAGATTTAAATAAACACAAAATCCAGTGAAATAAAATGAAAGCACTAGACCACTGATCACTTTAACAAATATATTATACCGTGCACAGAAAAAGGAATCACTCCAATGTAGCCACCCATTCAGATTGAAATCTAGCAGAATTCTACTATAGCTAGTGAATCTTAAATCTCTGGCGAACAAATGATAAAATGGCTTTCTTTGTGGTCTGTATATATCTAACTGAAATGCAAGATTGGGGGGACATGTTAGAATTTGACACCTTTTTAGATCTCAGGAGACTTTCGGGGTTCTGACCGCCAGACTAAAGACAGATGCCGCACGTGGTTTTCCGTATCTCCATTCGCTGCGTCCGCTTCGGCTTTCCCGTTCGCTCCGTCTTTCGAGCGGTGTTCTGGTTGACACAGAGATGCGAAATACCGGCAGGAAACTTGCGTCGTTCGTTTCAGGGACCACCACTGCCTTTGATAGCCTGCCGCTAGTCTTCCGTTTGATTCAGACAACGCCCCCACTGGGCCGGCGTTTTTAACAAGTTAATGAAAATGACTGCATATGATTGCTCAAGAGATATCCGTGGGCGTGATTTAACCTCTCCTTAAATCAATGCGATTACCAGAATGTACGGTAGATAAACTGTCCACATATTAATCAGCAAACGTGTTGACAATCTGCGTGGAAATGCTGCATACAAAATGAGCCCACGTTTCTGTTGTGCATAGCTAATGAGTCCAGGTGGAAGCATTCCCGTTTGACGATAAAATTACAACCATATTCGGGGGCACTGATGTTATCCGACGGGGTCGTTACGAAGGGTCGCACCATATCATCCAACACTTCAGGGTCGGCTGAGTTCGTCTGTTACAATTGTGTAAAATAAAAAATTTATAATGGAATACGTAATTAATTACTCAACGTAATAAAGTATATCTGTGATGTAACTAATTGTGGGGAATGTTAACTAAATAAAGCGAGGTAATTAAAGTACTAAAATATCATCTTAGAATTTAACAAAGATAAGGAATGATGAAGGAACATAAGAGAAGACAAACGCAGAAGTAAAGAAGTAGCATGGATGAAGCACCTAAGCTATAATATATATATATATATATATATATATATATATATATATATATATATATATATATATATTAATATATATATATATATATATATATATATATATATATATATATAACGAACTAAGAACTTAACCTAAACTATTTCATAAACTATAATCATGAAAAAAAAATTAATATCCAACAATTAATATAAGACCTAGAAATATAAAGTTAATGAGACTAATTGCAAGATCTTCTTCTTCTTCTTCTTCTTCTTCTTCTTCTTCTTCTTCTTCTTCTTCTTCTTCTTCTTCTTCTTCTTCTTCTTCTTTGATCCACTGTCACTGAGCGTCAACTCTTGGTGACCTTGATGCCATTATATGGTACTGCGCTGTTCGTATATGTTGTTCTGAGCTGCCATACAGTGTATTGTTTATGGATGGGTTGTGTGGTAGCAGTTGATGTCTCAGTCCCTGGAGCGCAGGGCACTGTAGCAGGTGGTGTTCTACTGTCTCCAACGGGTTTGGGCAGTGTCTACATTTTGCTATATTTTGTGAACATATTCTGTTTCTGTGGCCATTTAGTGTAGAGTAACCTGTTCTCAATCTGAAAATTTTGGTTTGATATCTTCGTTCGATATTGTTCATAGCATCTTCCTTATTTGGGGCTGTTTGGTGCATGAAGAGTCTTCTTCCTGTTTTAGCCTGTGCCCACGTGTTCAGCCAAACTTCTTTACAGTTGTTTTTGACTATTTGTTTAATTGTTAACATATTCAATGGTTGGTCAATCTGTGGCATTTTTGCTCCCATCTTTGCAAGCCTATCCGCGACTTCGTTCAATGTGATGTTTATGTGGCCAGGTATCCATTGCATGTATATTTCTGTTCCATACAAGTTCATAATTTTGTGGCATGTTACTTGGACCTTCTGGATAGTATTGGTTGAGTTGGTTTTCCAGTTTCCTATTGCCAAGAGGGCAGCCTGCGAGTCTGAGAATACTACAACATCATTTGGTTCCATTTCATCTGACTCAAAGAGTTCAAAAATTCTACTTAGGGTTTTCTGGATGGCGACTACTTCGGCTTCGTAGTTTATGCACCAGGTACCACAGGGGCCTGCAATTTTGATGGGTTCTTCTGTGCTGGGTGGGATGATTATGGCCCCATATCCAGCATTTATGACTGCTTTGAAAGCTGATCCGTCTGTGTAAGCATGGATAATGTCTTCATTATACTGGCAGATGGTTTCCATGGCAAGTGTTTTCAGCAGTGTAGGTGTTATGGTCCTCGAGATGTTAAGGTTCTCTTTGACCTTATGGAGTGGGTTGCTATTGTATTATGCTTCGATAATTAATAGACTTCAGTTCTTCGTTCCACTCGGTATCGATATTTTGATTACAACCATACTTGGATACTTTAGTGCTTGAACTTGCTTCAATTAAAGTTTATATATTTGACTGATCATTGTTTATATCCTTTCATTTTATATTATCAGTGTGAGTCAGAGTGTGTATGCCTTCTGAGGGTCACTGGTCATTAGTACCCATTAAAAATCAGAACTTGAACTTTGAATATATTAATGAATAAGACTAGTTTGGCGATTATAAGATTTAATTCGGATTCACTCTTCCTTGATGAATCACAAGAAATCTCCTTTGGAAACACATCTTTCTATTTTGTTAAACACTAGAACTGTGCCACGCTGAATACTGATAATTATACTACAGAACACTAAAGCTAATCTGCTCTAACATCAAACTCACGTGTCATGTCTTTGTTCATCTTCTACGCACACAGAGCATGCCTAACTTCCTCTCTCCGTCTGGACCGTTGCGAAAAAGGCATCTGCTGGCCATCGCCTTCTTTATATAGGCCGCTAAGGGCTAATCACTCAACTTAGTGCGCGCGCGTTGTAATTTAGCCACGTAAATAACACACGCGATTTATGCTCTAGAAGGAGCAAAAACACACATATACAACTATTTCTAGGCTTTATTGTGGCCTAGTAATATATCTTCCTCTTGAAGATGTTGTGGTAGAAAGGCACTGAACCACGGAGACAATGGTGATGATCAAATGGCGCTGAGAACGACAGCCAAAATGGCTCTGACAAGATGGCACTGTCACACACGCACACGCACACGCACACACACCCTCACACACACACACACACACACACACTCACACACACATATATATATATATATACTGTTCAAAAAAAGAAACGCAACATTATTGCAGTGGTAATGGACACCAAATTTCAAACTTGTACCAAAATTTTATTTTACGGAATTAATGTTTCAATCTTGGCATGAAGAAGCTTTCAGACTTTACCAATGAAACGATGTTCATTAAATTTGGTTTGGACTTTTATTCTTTGCGACTGAGGCCTCCGTTTCGGGAAGGTGTACGGCCTTATCTGGCCTCTATAAGAGAACGACATCTCCTTGACAGAGATCCGATTAGCCGTTGGATCTGTTGTTGTGGGATGGCTGCCCACTCTTCCCGCAGTGCAAGAGACAACTGTCGGAGATTGGCTGGAGCCACGTCTCGATGGCGGAGTCGTCTGTCGAGTTCATCCCATAAGTGTTCTATGGGGTTCATGTCTGATGACATGGCTGGCCACGGAATGGTCTGGACGTTGTTGTCAGCGAGGAACTTGGTGGTGAGTTGTGCCACATGAGGTCGAGCCGAAAAATCGACCCTCGTGCAGCCAGAAGTGGAAGGACGTGAGGATGAAGAATTTCAGCGACGTATCGTTGGGCATTCAGGCGTCCTTCAATTTGCAAAAGGTCACTTCTTCCCATGAAGTTGATCGCCGCCCACATCAGTACACCTCCACCACCATGTGGAGGAGCCTCATCAACGCTGTTCTGGGCGTAGCGCTTGTGGACTCTGCGGTAACCTCTTCTCCGTCTATCGTATCGCTGGAGCACAAAAAATGATTCATCACTAAACCAAACCCGTCTCCAGTCATTCTCAACGGTCCATTGATGCTGGTTCGCCCACTGCAGTCGGTTCTGGCGGTGCCGGTCCGTAAAAACAGGACCTCTATAGGGTCTTCTAGCCCAAAGACCAGAGTCGTGCAGCCGGTTCCTGACCGTTTGATCTGAAATTCGACGAGGTGCTGACATTGACTGGACTGTGGAGGACGCAGATGTAAGTCGATTCCTGGGGTGGCGCAGCCGTATGAAGCGGTCTTCGACAGGATTTGTGACTCTGGGTCTTCCACTGCGCAGCCGGTCTGCCACTGAGCCAGATTCTTGAAATCGCCTCCAAAGGCGACTAATAGTGCTTCTAACGACATTAAATTGTCTGGCCACTACACTTTGTGACTGTCCAGTCTGTAATCATCCAATGATGATGAGTCGTTGTTCTGTAGTGAGATGAGCCACACTTGCGCATTGAATTTTCAACAGAATTTATTCAAGGAGCGTCAATCTTTTTTTTATAGGCATTCAATAATATGGTCAGAGAGTTTTATGTTCAGTAAGTTTCACGGGATTCTTATGAACCTATCACGAGTTATTGTCAAAAATGTTGTTTTGACCTTGACCTCTTTCATGACCTCACACATCATGAGGTGAGTACAATTCAGGTACCACGAGAAGTTAATGACCAAATGGACACAGTCGATAGGTTGACTGATGTCCAATCAGCGAATATCTTTTATAAAAGTACCACCAAAAAAGCCGTAGAAGCTGAAAAATATATATATATATATATATATATATATATATATATATATATATATATATATATATATATATATATATATATATATATATATATATATATATATATATATATATATATATATATATATATATATATATATATATATATATATATATATATATATATATATATATATATAGTTTTTCCTTAAGGTAATTTTTTCCGCGACCAGGATGCTCTGAATTTTATTAAGTGAGCTAATATCCATAATTACTAAGTGTTAACTAGGAGTTTTTTTTTTTTTTGAAGACAGAAAGTGTGAGCTGTGTATAGTTTTATTACCAATTTTGTCTGTCCGCTTGTGTGTGTGTATACTATTACGGTAAAGCATTTTCGCTATTTAAATATATTGAGTGTAAGTGCAACGCTAACTGTTTGGTAACTCATTCAGTGTTGTAATTATCCCTCGGGTTAACATAGTGTGTGACACCAGGCGAGTGTGTGTGTGTGTGGGCGAATATATTGTTAGCCTTAGGTAGCCTCCAGCCTACGCGCGCAAACAACTCATGGCTAGGGCGGAATTTTCATTGACAGTGACCCCTAGGCTAAGCAGAGCGAGCAGGTGAGAGCGGAGTTTTGTTTGTTTTGATTTGTAAGACGTGAAGTGGCGAGTGAAAGATTGTTTATATTTTTTGCATGAGTGAGAGAATAACGGCAAGTAATGAGATTGTGATTGTTTGGTATTTTCCAGAGTTTTGATCACTTACCGGTATCGTGACCTGAAAAGATAATACAGAACCCAGCATATAAGGTGGATCCTGGAGCATGACAAACACCACCTCGATTGCCATTACTTGTGTCACATAATGTTTGGGTCGCTCTCTTGTCCGCTACGGCTGTATTTGTGACATGTGGTGTACTGACTAATTGCGTAGTTTTCAGTAGTCGGCACATTTTTCTTTCTCTGCTATGTAGCAGATATTTTGTATTTTCAAACATTCTTACACTCTTCTCAGTGTTAAGTCGTCATGTCTGTTTGGTTACCCTTTCCTCCCTGCTGGGAAAGTCGAAAATCATGTTGGTTAATCTCGGGTGTGGCCAACATCAGGCTACAGATTAGCACTATAATCGCCACAGCGACTTTGGTTAAGCATTGATAAGGAGTGCCGGGGGATAAATTACCCGTCTGTGGACAGATTACAGACACGCACGTATCAGTCGGACACACCTGAGCTGAAATATTCTAATAGTCCGGGCAGATGAAAGAAGTTATTTGTAAATATTACTGAGAGAGGATCGGATATTTTCGTTCCATATATGGGAGACGTGACTTTTGCTTCACTCGAAGAATTTTCCCTTCGTGGAAATATTTTGAATTACCCCACCAAAATATGCAGTTTTGAAATGATTGGGGCTCTGCTTAGCATTGTAACAACCAAATGCGGGCGAAGATACGCAACATAACCTGACCTTTTTGAAGTTTTAAGGCACTGTGAGAATCGCTTGCCAAGACGACTACCCGACTGCCAGAAGTTAGAATCAGAATTCTATTTATCAGACCGGACTTTGTTGGAGCATTTTTAAGGACTTAAACAGTCCAGGAAAACTCTTTCATTTTAATATGGAAAACCGGGATCTGAGGAAACTGAAATCACGCAGTCATAGTGAGAATTTATTGTTAAAGAAACGACCCCCATGAACACGTGAAAGACGGCATCTGCTAGTGCCTTAACCAACGTCTCTGAGCAAACAGTCTGTGAGCCAAGAATGGCGTAAGTTGTACATTTTACATTCTATACTTTTCATTACTAGCAAGTGAACTAATATGTAAATATTGCCATGTGAATATTCTTCTTTGATCCTTAGCCGCCGACCGTCAAAGCAGTCAATGGCCATCACTCCTAGTGGCGTCTTGTAGGGCAACAACAAACTGATTCCACTTTGCTCGGTCGGTGGCCATCCTTCGTACAGTGCCCCAACTCTGGTTCATTCTTTGCAGCTCAGCCTCCACAGTCCTCCGCCAGGTTGTTTTTGGTCGGCCTCTCTTTCGTTTTCCTTCAGGGGTCCAAAGCATAGCTGTTCTTGTGATGGCATCGGGGTCTCTTCTGAGGACATGGCCAACCCAGTTCCAGCGTCTGCCAGCTATGATGGTGTGCATGTCCTCTTGCTTGCTCCAAGTAAGCAGATCTTGGTTGGTGATGGTATTCGGCCAAAAGATTCGGTGAATTTTTCTTAGGCATGTTGTGTGAAAAGAGGACAATGTGAATATTAATATGTGAAAATTGCTAATGGATGTCCAAGTCATTTGAGGCTGGCAACCTCGGCATATATAAATTTTGATTTCATGAACCACCACAGCAAGGGCTGGTGACTGCTTTATCGGTAGTTTCATGAAGACGAATAAAAGCATAAGTAGTCCCAAGGTCTATATGGAGCAGGTTCGGAAAGATGAAATAAATGATTCACATTCTAATTATAATATTTACATTTTCAAACCAGTGTAATTGTGTATGTAAAAATATTCACGTTAAAAATAATGAAAGATTTCAAGCTTTTCAACCAGTGTAAGATGTAAATGAAAACATATTCAATCTATATTGTGAACATTTTCAACCCGTGTACATGTAAATGGAAACATATTCAATCTATTTTGCAAACATTTTTTAATTAGTATAAATGTAAAAGTAAACATATATATGTATGTAGTAAAGTAACTCCGTGTAACACCCCGCTCAAATTTCCCCGATTCAAAAATCTAGTAACGTAAATTCTCAACCTATAAGCCACTACTACTATATTTTAAAAATTGCCAAGGGCAAGGTCAAACGTACCAAAAAAAATTGGACAAAATAATTTGAATTTTCCACTATTACAGTTAAAAATCTATAAATAAATTCCATGTTTGACCTGGGTCTCAAGGCCATCGTCAAATCAAACTGCTAACATTTAAAATAAAGAATTTGAATTTTCTAACGCCAAGCGTAAAAAATACCCCCCCCCCCCCTTTTCCCCAAACACACACGCACACTCTCGACCCTTCCCAATAGTTATGACGAAAGCCGTAAAGCGTAGCAGCGAACCAACTTGTTACATCGTCTATAGGGGAGAGAGAAGGTGGATTACAATGGAAATCAAGCCTAACTTGTGCGTTTGAAAAGAAACTTAGATAATTTATTTCGTTATAAATAACAGGGATATCTTGAAGGGTAGCACTAATATTGGTTAATATATATATATATATATATATATATATATATATATATATATATATATATATATATATATATATATATATATATATATATTATAAAATTTTCCCTTATAATAAATTATCTGGCTTTAGAAAATTATTTTATTAATATTTTAGTTCAGTGAACAGAGAACTATAAATTAGGAAAAAATTACCAAGATGAAAACGGGGATAAATGGGAAAAGGAAAACTATATAGGAAGATAGAGGACAGTTGTCCTTTTAATAATCACTTTTAATATTACAAATTGAAACATTAATAACCAAGATATTGTATAAATAAAAATTGAGACAGACGAGCAAACACATTTATAACTGCTCAATTTGGTTGCGTGAGAAAAATTGGAAATTTCTTGACACGCGTTCTGATTGGTTAAGGCATAGTGTAGCTTGGGGCAATAAAATTAACATTTCGCTGGCAAAAACCGCCATTTGAAATTAAAACTATCTAAAGCTGTCATCAGCGGGAGAGCCTGTGTGACCAAAGCTTTCGCCGTCTGGACACTTAAAGCAGTGGTAGAACCCATTAACTGCCAAAGTCAAGCTTATGATATGTGATAGTCTTGTTTGAGGGTAAGGCACAATCAGTAATTGTATTGCTTTAACTAACATGCAGGCCACAAATTGTGTTACGATAGCCAAAATAGGAATGCATTCTTCCGGAGTGAAAGAAAGGCATAAAATATTTGCTAGCGGCTTACAAATTTTGCGCATGCCAATTCAGTAACCCAGAAGGGATATTGGCTTTTGCAGTGCCAAAAATGTTTAAATATTATGTAAAATAATGTAGAGAATGTTAGAAAGAATTTATCCACAGGTATAAGTGCTAGAGTAAGCACACCCTATCTATTGAATGAACGACAAGACCTGTATGGGATGTTGTAAAGAGATATTAAAGGATCACAAGCTATGTATTGTACACCCCTATCTATTGTATGGAAGAGACTTCTTAGAGGAGGAAACAAGAGCTATGTACTATCACTAAAGAAGAATGTTTACCCAGCAGTGGTGTTAAACAATGGAAGATACAGATTGGTGCAATGATCAGCACACATAGCTGATTAGGGTGAGTTGTCACCGCGTTTGTGTGTGGAATTAAATATTAGATGAGATCTATATGGGGAGGGCATTTTCCTCTCATTACAGGTCATATACCAGCATATCTATTGGTGGTAGGAAACCGGGTGAGGGAAGAAAGTTTGGGAGGAACGCTCAGCCTTGTTGCCGCAGCTACCCCATTTCTTCAGCTCTAAAGCCAGTTGAATGCATATGAGAACCCAAGGGCCAACAGTTGTCACCAGTTTTATAAGATAAGTCCGTTAGACCGGCACTGAGAGTGTAACATCAATTATTCCACCACAACCATAAGCATAATAATAAATAATAAACTCACCTTGAGATGATGACGAAGACAATCTGTCCAACCTATTAACAGTGATACGTACAAGCAGATAGACAGATCAGTGGGTGAAATTCTTACAGTGATCTTTATTCATAGAAACAAGATATTTGGACAGAGTTCCAGTTATTTATTTAAAATAGTGTATATAAACAAATTTACTGAGTTTGACCCTCCCTGTCCCAGAAAAATTGAGGTACAGGGAAATTAAATTGTAATATAATTACCTAAACTTTAACAAAAGACTTACTCACTTTAATATTATTGAGTTACAGTTCTGTTTACATTTTATTTCGTTCTTATATTAAATACATTACCCTAGACACACTCATCCACATAACATCACAGAGCCTATTTTACACAGATTGAGATCTGAGAGGTGGCGGATAGGGACTCTGAGAATCATCATCATCAACAATTAGACTCAGGGAACTTACACAGCTTGACCTCACTCTGTTTACCCCTAATTAATAACACCAGTAACCTCATTTACCACAATGTATATATAAAATGTACATATTCTATCTATTTTATTAACCTTACATGTGAATGTAAAGTAAATATAAAACTATTCATTTTAAATGCAATGACATTTTTCTCTCGAGGGACTAAGCTTAATTCTCATCGAGAGTAAAGCCAAAAGTAGATGGGATGGTGGAATAGGAAGAATGGGACACATAACTATGTGTCGGGAAACTCAATACTCAGAAGGTATTTGTTTTCATTCTGTTACCATACTAGTTGGTGGTACCAGTTGAAGGTACCATCTCTGGAACAAGAAGGGTGTGACGAGTAGGGTGTATGTGGGTGGATGTGTAGAAAGAAAGACAACACGTATACACCACTCGTATAGCTCACGGTCTAAGGAACAACTCCAACAGCGATGTCAATCTCCAACAATATATTATCTTCACAATAAGTCACAATGAACGTAGGGCCATTACAAATATTAGATACATCACAAATCCCGAGTATCCACACACACTCTGCTCCTCGGAATAACTACAGCCACAAATAGGCCACTTCATGAACAACCACTGCAACGTCTACAACACAACTCCGGCCCTCTACTCACGCACTACTATAGACACCCACCCTTCTCTTCTCTACGCTCTACGCTGTCTACTGTCTGCTCTCTACTGTCTCAGCTCTCTACTGACTTAACTCTCTACTGACTCAACACACGTCTAAACCAACACACTCCTCTCTCTGACTGCCCCTTTCATACGTATTCACTAAAACCCGTGAAAACCCTCCACGCTCCACTGATCTTCATTCACGCATCACTAAAGCTAACAGCTTGTCTCAAGCAATGCTCACGCAGTACATATACTAAAATATTACAAGGCAAGCATTCCCAACTCACAACAATTCACATGACTAATAAACTCCCGCTGGAGCATGGGAACATTCACACATGCTAAATACCCTAAAACCACTCCGTGACATCCACCCCTTTCCCCACGTGAAAAACCGGGGTTTTTCATCGTGAAGACAGAGATGGGAGTCATATATATCATCAAACCTAAAATACATCATCAAAGTAAACAATGCTTCCATTCACTATATCGAACCTCATAATAATAGCATACTAATTATTCTAGCGATAATCATATTCAATATTTCTAAAGTTAAACAAAATTCATTTTCCTATTAGAGAAATGTATGCATAATCTACAAACTTCATGTAAAGTCAACAAAATACACAAAGAAAAATACATTCAAAAATGCTTAATGAAAATCAAAATCAGCTCGTCTGGTATCTTGTCCTACTAGTAACATCAAACTGTTGTAGGATTAATGTACACTTGGTTAGCTTGGTGACTTGGCAGACTGCAGAAAACTCGTTGCAACACCCTATGATCAATGCCGAAGCATCTACTCTGAGAAAGAAAATTTTGTCTAAATCAGAAAGCAACAAAAGTTGACTACTTGCAAAAATCTTCTCAAATTTTATCTAAGTCACCTTGACATTTACTTGTACAGATCACTCTATTAGGCCTTCCCTTCTCAGTTAACACTAGTCAACAAATTTTCAAAAGTTATTTGTACCAGAAATTAAATATACCATTTCTTATTGATTTTGACATGCTGATTTCAAATATCATAATGAAATTCACCAATTGGCTCTGGTTTTTTTTTAAATGATGAATTTACATTACAGTAATACGAATAATGTATGTTTGTTTAATTCTCTGGGGGGTGAACAGCTAGTCTTTCTACTTTAGCATTATAAAAATTGTGGTTACATACTCAATTAATTGATATTTCAACATAAAATGATAGAAAAAATAAAAACATTATTTAAAGTTCACATATCATGTTTTAAAAAGGCACATTTGAACCCATTCCGTCATTATTCAGTCTCTGTTCGAGCTCTCTTTGCTTGGTTCTTGTAGTCAATCGATGAGGTGTCTCTTGTCACAGTCCAACAGTAATCAGCAAGCATTGAAGGGCTCCAATTGCCTTGATACCTTGTCTCCATAGCAGTAATGTCCTGGTGAAATCGTTCACCATGCTCATCACTGAATGCTCCACAGTTTGACGTAAAGAAATCCAAATGAGAATCCAGAAAATGAATTTTCAAAGACATGTTGCAGCCAACTTATACTTCAGAAGGAGATTTTCTACAATTTCATTGTAATTATCAGATCTGTTGTTTCCAAGAAAATTATCCACCACTGCTTTTTCCTTGCCATGCAACACGCAAAGAAACTCGTCATCATGAAGAAGTTTTCAAATTTGCGGACCAACAAATACTCCCTCTTATTTTAGCGTCACTCAGTCTTGGAAATTTTCTGATGAGGTATTTGAAAGCCTCATCTGTTTTCTCCATTGCCTTGACAACGTTTTTCATGAGACCCAGCTTAATGTGCAAGGGTGGCAACAAAATCTTGCTGGTGTCGACAAGTGCTGGGTTCTCAACGTTCTTACTGCCAGGCTGCAATGACTGCCTGATTGGCCAATGTCTTCTGGTGTAATGGTCACTTCGTGCACGGCTATCCCACTCACAGAGAAAGCAACAGTACTTGGTGTATCCACCCTGTAGTTCAAGCAAAAGAGCGACCACTTTTAAGTCACCGCAAAGTGACCAATGATGATGATCGTAGTTTATACACTTCAAAAGCTGCTTAATGTTTTCATAAGTTTCTTTCATATGAACTGCGTGACCAACTGGAATTGACGGTAACACTAAACCATTATTCAACAAAACGGCTTTAAGACTCGTCTTGGATGAATCAATGAAAAGCCTCCACTCTTCTGGTATGTAATTGATTTTGAGGGCTGCAATTAAACCAGAAATGTTGTGGCACGCAGAAAGGTCACCCTCTTTGAAAAAGAATGTAATAAGCGGCTTCTGCCGGTTCCTATACACAGAAATTGTAACATCTTCTGCCAGGAGATTCCACTGTTGCAATCTGGAACCCAAAAGCTCTGCCTTGTTCTTTGGTAAATTCAGATCTCTTACAAGATCATTCAGTTCACCTTGGGTTATTAAGTGTGGTTTAGTGGATGTAGTTTGCTCAAAATTTGGGTCACTTGAGGTTGATGGTTCAGGACCACCAATGTCCTCTTCTTCATCAGTGGAAGCAGCTGAAAATGATTCTGGCACTTTGGGAACTCGTAGGTCATCGCCATGTGGTACCGGACATATTGCAGAGGGGATGTTTGGATATTCCAGAGTCCATTTTTTCTTCTTTGATATGCCTTTCCCAATTGGAGGGACCATGCAAAAGTAACAGTTGTTGAGATGATCAGTGGGCTCTCTCCAAATCAATGGGACTGCAAAAGGCATAGCTTACCTTTTGCCAGTCAACCACAGTTTAAGATGTGCTGTACATGTATTGCAGCATATGTGTGGCGCCCAGCTCTTATCTTGATCTCCTATTCTGCAGCCAAAATACAAACTGTACGCCTTCTTAATCACTTTAGTTATATTTCGTTTTTGTGATAGAAATGTCACCTCACGACATTTATATAAGAAATTATTAGCACTGTTCACACATGTCCTAGGCATTTCTAACTACGATACTGTTGATAAGGACAAATGCATTAACTAATGGCAAAATTTTATCAGAGATAAGACATTTATACACAAAGGTGATGTAATCATAGGTAGAATTGCATCATCAACTCTAGTTACATTTTCTTTGGTCATTAGAAAAAATTATGCAATTGCCCACAACAGTTGCATCATATATATAAATTGACAGTAATTAAATAAACTAGTAGCATATATCTTGAAAACTAGAGCCAATCAATATTTTTAAATGTCATTTTCGTTTTCAGCACACGAAAATTAGTTAAGATCAGCTATTTTCATTTCTGGTACATTTTGGTTGTTGACTAGTGTAATGATGTTAGTTTTCTGGCTCTGTAATTTCAATATTATACTATCAGAAGCCCCTTTCGGCATAAGCCTCTCAGCCTTGATCATACTCTTCAGGGTCGCTGCTCCCTTTAGGCTGACGATACCCACGGCTACTACCACAGCTACAACAATAGCTGTCACCACCATCACTCCATCTATGACGTGCTCTACTATAAAGAGGGTTACTCTCTCTTTTGTCTGCCCAGCGGCAATCTCTTCTGAAACTACCTCTGTATATTTCTCCAGCTTTTTGTTCACTATAGCTTGGTTTGTTAAAACCAAATCTTCTGTTTATATCTTGTCCTCTGTACCTATTCCTAAATCCACTACGAAATTCCCTTTGAAAACTACCATAGTAACTATTACTATTCATGTGGCTTCCTCTAAAGTGTTTGAAATCTCTTAAGTCATTGGTTTCTCTTCTGTAATATTTCTCGTGTGACATAAGAGCACACGACTGTCTTTGCGATATTTATGAAATAGCTTTCCACGCTCTTGTTCCCTCCGGTTTGTCTCAGGATATTTAACAGATACATAACATTCACCTTTTTCTGGCGAAGTAAACTTTACCTTCGTTTCTTTTACTGTACTTTTCGGAATATTCCCTTTACGTTCACTCCATTCCTTTGCTGATTTACTATGCCTCCCAATGTTAGTTTCTGGTCGACCAAACTGTTTTGGAAGCGATACATCCTTTTGTTGTGGTGAAATTAAATTTAATACTGAAGTATCAGCAACTCGGACATTACCAGATGACATGCTATCCACAGGAATTACCCTAGGTTTTCCCTGCAATCTTGTCATTCCTCCATAAGGACCATCTCTCTGCTTGTGTTTCCATAGTTTGACATCCTCATCAGTACACTCTTTGATACCACGGACATTTCCAAGTATCAGATCCGCGACCGCATTATCATCAAGAACAAAAGCTTTCACTTTGCCACATAAGAATGGGGTATCAATATTTATCCATGCTAGCGGATAGACTTCGACTCTACCCCCAAAAGTAATACATCGAGCAGTTTTACCCAACAACCAAGACTCCTCAATGCACGATATCCGAACGCCAATTGTCGTACAACCTGTATCCCTCAACACTGACATAACTTTAGGTCCTACGTACCCTGGATGCAAGACTAGACTACCCTCTGTATGAACTGCCGATAAACAAGGAAGTGGATGGCCACAATTTAGAATTGGTGTTTCATCTTTATGAAAAAGTGGTCTGCACCCTTCACAATTCTCGTTGTTGAATGAATCTAAGACTACCACTGAATTTGCGCGTTCACATTTCCTATTAGGACAATCAAATTGAAGGTGGCCAATACCATTACATAGAAAGCATTTGTACTCTTCACGCTGGCTCTTCTGTGGACTACCCTTAGTACTAGTCTGAGGCTCGGCCACAGACTGAGGTTCAGGCTTGTCACAAAACTTTGCTCCATGGCATGGTGATCCACATTTAAAACAACCAGTAGGTCTTCTACTACTTGACTCTGTCATATTCTGTTGCTTCCTGGGTGATGTACGGAAGTCTGTGTCTGTCTACCTCTTACTTATTGCATTCCTATCATAAGGTCTCTCTCCACTGCGAGAACGTTGTCTCCGATATGGCCGTGTTTCATAACTCCGCTTGGCTGAACATGTCGTAAAGGTTTCTGGCACCGCCGATTTATGAATCGGTCTGCCCGGATGTACTGTTGCGTATTGTTGACCTAACTGTGACATTGCTGAAATATTCTCCGGTTTTCTTTCCTGCAAAAAAGCCAACAAATCGGAGCTACATGAAGACATCACCTTATCACGTAAGATCAAATCACATAGGCCATCAAAATCTTTAGCAATGCCCGATAGGTCAATCCACCTGTTCAATAACATCTTAATTTCTGCGATAAACTCTGCAAAATCTTGCTCACTACTCGGCATCGCAGTGTGGAACTTTAACCGATAACCCTGCTCATTTAACCTGTACTTGCGTAACAAAGTTTCCTTCACTGTGTCATAATTTAATCTATCTTCCACAGTTAATTGGAAAACTGTTTTTAATGCTGACCCTGTTAAATAATCTGTCAACAGTGATCCCCACAGTTCTTTACTAATCTTTAAGGCAGTTGCCTTCATTTGAAACCTCTCCAAAAAACAGTCCATAAAATCTATGGATTCGTTGAAAATTGGGAGCTTCAACTTGTACATACTCCCGTACTTTTTTTTTAATGATGCGTCTGAACCCGATTTTTTTAAGTCGAGTCTTCTCAAGGATACCTCTTTGTCTGCTTCTATCTTTTTAATTTCTTTCTGTGCTTCTATCTCTTTCATTTGTTTCTGTGCTTCTATCTCTTTCATTTGTTTCTGTATCTCTAATCTCTTAGTCTCTTCCTCTGCTTTCTTAGTCTCTCCCTCTGCTTCCACTTTCCTTCTCTCTCGCTCCTCATGTCGTTCTTGTCTCTCCTGCACCTCTTTAAATTGAGCTTGTGCCTCTTTTAATTGAGCCTGTGCAAACTCTAAGAGATCTTCTCCCGACTTTCCTATCTTCTCCCCGACAAGGATAAAATCCATAAGTGTTGACATGATTATAAATATATATGACTTATATACACCTCGAATACTCTACCTTAATGTCAAAATAGTTCACACCCCAAAATAATATCTTAAATAACCACTAAGATAATACCTTACTCACTGTACTACTCAAATAAATTATTAGCCCTACAAAACAAACAATGACAGAAATGATGATGATCAACAGTACACCCTAATTTAACAAACAACAACTTGGTAGGTTGGTAACAAGAACAAGGAAAGATGTGTGACAGAAGTAATATTGAAATATACAGTACCTAACCTTTATAACACACGAAAACAGGAGATTGAAAAAAAATTAACGTATTTACAGGATAGTATAAGAAGAAAATGACTGAAGACTACACCATATACACAGAACGCCAAAGAGGGAATGTAATACACAACCAACAACAAACTGCACGTAAACAACTAATGCAAAAATGCACACTTTATTCGTGAAAGGCAATACAACTGATCCTGCCCACAGGATAGGACCCCTTCTAAGAATAAATAGCGCAAAATCCTACAGATGAAATCAAAATGCAAATAAATAACATAATCGTCACGTCGAATAACAACACTTAAACAATGAATGCCAAGGGAAGCGTATAGAGCAATTTGGACAAATAAATGAAATATGGCCTTAGGATATTGAACCAAATAAACTAAGGTTACGTAACTTTTTATGGTGTACTGGAATGGCAGGCTATGGCATTAAACTGATCTGGTCTGTTGTCTCCAAGTCACCTCTACAGTAGTAACTTTGAGAAGTCCAAATATTACAACAGTTCCTGTCAGGAATATGTTAATACACACTTAGGATATAATTTAAGCTCTTAGAATCTAATTAAAATGGACGAAAGAACGAGAGAGAAAGATGACAGATAGAGTTCGCACAGTTATAAGTAACGTAGATATAAGTAATGTATAAGACAGATAGGAATAGCACAGCTAAAGTTACAGTAGATATACAATTAATTATAAATGCAGTCTAACCTAAACCTACATCGCATATAAACATACAGAGACAAAGTGAAAATCAACTACAGTAGAACAGAACACTAAAGATGAAGTAGAAAATAAGTGATAATATTGAAAGAAGAAAGTAGCAGAACTAAAGAGAAGAAGCTACATTCGAAAACAGAAGTACTCAGTATACAAGAAGAACGATTGATTTCTTATGAAATACACTGTATATATAAAATATATAAAACAAAAATCAATTTTTTAACTAGAAACTTAATAAACACTTTACTAGAACATTAGCATACTAGAGCACGAAAGGATGTTACGTAACTTCCTTAAACGAATAATAACAGAATAATATCTAATTAAGCTGTATCTTAAGGAATTATGACGAATACTAATTGTTCACAGAACAACTACATAATACTTAAAATCCAAGCGTGTAGATATGTTTATAATGTCTTCAGCCAGTCCCAAAGTTGATGAAATATGAAGACCACACACAGCACGGAACAATACACTCAGTTCAGATTCTGCAGCGCCCCCGGCTACACAGACAGTGAAAAACCAAGCACCCGTTTTCCACTTCACACACAGCAACACGACAGCTTCACAGGTCTACTTCTTCTGGTCACCACACACCGTTTCACAGCATCTGCCGCAAGTAAACGATGTAAACAGTCTTGTAAGGCAGCATTCCTAGCACACTGTTTACTCGCCAGCACACAGTCACTGCTGACCGTTGACCCAGATTTGAATAGTGTCGAATCGTCTGGTTACTGTAAAGTTGTCACACTTCGCTGAGTTGAAAAACAACTGTAGGCTGCCGACTAACTGACCTCAGATCACTTCAATACTGTACAACTTTGGGTTCGTTTGTAACATCCAAATAGACGAGCTCCCAATGTGACGAGTAGGGTGTATGTGGGTGGATGTGTAGAAAGCCAGACAACACGTATACACCACTCGTATAGCTCACGGTCTAAGGAACAACTCCAACAGGGATGTCAATCTCCAACAATATATTATCTTCACAATAAGTCACAATGAACGTAGGGCCATTACAAATATTAGATACATCACAAATCCCGAGTATCCACACACACTCTGCTCCTCGGAATAACTACAGCCACAAATAGGCCACTTCATGAACAACCACTGCAACGTCTACAACACAACTCCGGCCCTCTACTCACGCACTACTATAGACACCCACCCTTCTCTTCTCTACGCTCTACGCTGTCTACTGTCTGCTCTCTACTGTCTCAGCTCTCTACTGACTTAACTCTCTACTGACTCAACACACGTCTAAACCAACACACTCCTCTCTCTGACTGCCCCTTTCATACGTATTCACTAAAACCCGTGAAAACCCTCCACGCTCCACTGATCTTCATTCACGCATCACTAAAGCTAACAGCTTGTCTCAAGCAATGCTCACGCAGAACATATACTAAAATATTACAAGGCAAGCATTCCCAACTCACAACAACTCACATCACTAATAAACTCCCGCTGGAGCATGGGAACATTCACACATGCAAAATACCCTAAAACCACTCCGTGACAAAGGGTACCAGTGGCCTGTAGCTGAAGCTAGATAACATCACCAGACGGGGCTTAAAGACGAAGGACCAGCTTCGTAGAAACTCCCTGACACTTCTGGGAACGTGCTGCGCCCTACAACCTTGACCAACGACGAGCGTGATCAGCAGTACAGTGTACCACGAATCAAACTATCAGCAGGAGCAGAACCGTCACTGACAGCTAAGTAACGCATAACAGCTGCCAAGTGACCTCATTTACAAATTTCCATTACATAACAACAGTAATGATAATGTTTCTGATGAATAATTATTAATTTTTTTAAACCTTGTTAAAACTTAAATGATTATTAAATCTGTTATTTGTAAATATACAAATCTATCGTCGATTTAGACATTTTAAATGTACTGCATGTTTGTCTCAGTTAATTTACTAAATACACTCTAAACAGAGCTATACCAGTATACGAGGAATTCCACTGAGTAAATCAAGGTTGGCGCTTGAACGAGCTGAAATTAATAATTGCTTAATTCTTGATAAAAAGGAGACGGATCAGAAATAAGTTAACAGTTGCCCTGCCCAACGCAGCATTGTTCTTGACTTCTCACATTTGTTATGGAAATGCCCTTGAGATAGAAGCATCATTAACCTTCTATCTACAACTCTGCCAAGAGTAATCTTGTGCAAAGGTAGATACATGTGAAGACCGGTATTAGATACTCTTGAATTTTGGACACTGTTAGACAACTACTGCATAGCAGGGGAGGCAATTCCGTGACAACCTAAAAAGTACACATTACCCGTGCTGTCTGGAGTATATGTTACTTCGATGTCTGTCACCTACACTTACGCAGTAGTCTTTCGTCCTGGATTATTTCATACAGCACATATTGCTACTATTTGCAATTAATCATCATCTCAGCAGCCGCACTGTCTCCTTTGCCATTCAGAATTTTCGGCAATGCTGTCAGACCTTGTGGCAGCCAGTTACTTCGGATTATACTGGCGAACCATCATAGAGGATTCGTCATTTGCCAGTACTCGTCACCTGTCTTAGAGCTCAAGTCTTCATTACCAAGCCAGAGGGGTGCGCCAACTGGTCCCTCTTGGATACTCGCTTGCAAGCAAAAAGGCTTTGTCTTTGGATACATAAATCCGTGGGTGAAATTATTTCTGCACTCGTTTAATCTCCTCCACCTGCTTGTGTGGCCACCCGTCACAGGAAATTCTGAACGCTCAGGTTTTATTACATAGCCGTTACAGAGAGAGCTTATCTCCATCGCCTAGAATACCAACTTAGGTGGAACTGTGTAGTACTCTCCTAGCTGGAGTAACTTACCCACTTGGACTATTTAAATTTCAGGAGTGGTCGTTTCGTCGTGGAACTGGGGTCCTACCCTTATTTGTTTTTTGGTTTTTTTTTTGTGCTAGAAAATCTTCGTGATGAGAAAGTGTGCGGGTTGTTGGCGGTGTGGAGTGAGACGGTTGTAGCCTGTGAGATTCAGTGAAGTATTTTTTATGTGATTGTGACTTATAATCACTACCCCATCAGAGCTAGTGAAGCTATTCTTTTTTTTTTTTTTTGTATTGCAGTTTTCATTAATAAATATATTTAACTGTTCTGAGAGGTCAGAATTTCCCCCTATTCTACCTGACACTTGACGTTTTACTGCTGAAGTCCTTACTGTAAATAGATAATCTATTTAACTAGAGATGACATGGTTATGACATCATTAAAAAAAACATTGTCCTGAGAAATGCTTGGGCAAAGTTCGTTCGTTCGTCGAATATATTGCTGTTATACCCTGTTTAACCAAAGCGGTTATAATTGGGGTATATTGTGCGTTAGGTTCTTCTATGCTAGCCGGTTGTTAGTCCTGAAAAGGACTGGTCCTAAAAAGGACCACTAGCTGACTGTCTGGATACCTCTTCGTTGTTTGTCTGTTCGTGGTGCTGTGGCGTGTTCCATAGTGTTTTTTTTTTCATTTCCTGCCTCGCTATCTTGCTTGTGTGGTTTTATTTGTTTTTGCCCTCCTCGTTTCTGATTCTTGCATCTTCCTTTTCTCCTGTATCTTAAACAGCGCTTTTTCTATTATTGATGGGAGTAGCTTTTCTAGCGTTTCCTCGATTACTTCTTCGTCTAATTGGTCGTTCGTTTTAGTTTCTCGTGTGTTAGATATAATTTCCTCAATGGCTATTTTTTCTACTTCTATTCTTTTGAGTATTTCTGCGTTTTCTTTTTTCAGCTCTGTCAGCTTCTTGACATCTGTTTCTATTTGTTGCTGGATTCTTTTCATGTCGTCCATCGTATGCCTAATGCTCTGCAGATCTATTACATCTTCTCCGCTGTCAATTTGATCTTCGGGAGTCAGCCTGCTTTTATTCTCGACCTGTAGTTTCAGTTTCATTTTTTTTAAACTTCCGCTGTCAGCTGATGTAGCTGTGTTCTATCTATCGTGCGCTGTTTGTCTGCAACATCCGCAGCCACTCTGTGTTTTGCCTCTTTGAAAGGGATGTTTTTAGACACAGTTTCCTTCAGGATGCTCTTAGTATCCTGAAACACAGGGCAGCCTCTGTACCTTGCCCCGTGGTTTCCGTGGCAGTTTGCACAGGTACGGTTTGCATTTATGGCCTTGTAATTGAGATCCTCCATCGCCTTGGGGCAGTCGCGATATAGGTGGCTCCCCGCACAATACCGGCAAACTGTATCTCTTCTGCACGTTTCTTTGTGTGTGGAAACTGCTGGCAGTTAGAGCACTGCATGACCGGAGGGATATATGCTTCTGTCCTTTTTTGAAGTAGTTTGGAGCGTCAGTCTCTCAGGTCTTGTCGATCCTTTAATAGTTATTACAATCAGATTTGTATCTTTCTTGTACCAGGTTTTTAGCCTTTCGACCTGCATGATTTTGACATCTGCGTTTTCGGTTTGTAGGTAGCAGTGAACCTCGCTTACGGGCCATCTGGTATCAAACCCTCTGATGACCAACTTCTTTGTTGTCTTGGATGTTTCCACAACTACTTTTATCTGGTGGGGCAGCTGGACTTCTTTTGGACCAGACTCCAGTTCGATCATTAGCAAAGTGGTTGTTTCAGTGTTTTTGAGGGAAAGCACGACTCCCTTTTCGTGCCTCCCTACTTTAGCGATGCCTCTCCTGCCAGTTATTTCCTCGAGGATACCGATCACTTTATCGTCGGGTAGGGTCCTGAGTGAGGCCTCACCTCCAGACATCTGGGTGATCTTAACGATCCTCTCCTGTATCGTATCTGTGTTGTTTGTCTTGTTAGTCTTTGTCCTTTGTACCCCTCTCCGGTGTTGGTTAGAACTTGCTTGGGCGAAGGCCTTAGATATCTGATTATATCTCTTTTCTCTCCAGAAGTCACATCTCTCTTCTAATTGCCATCAGTGATTATACGTTTCTCTACTTTCACATTACTCATTCATATTATGTCTGACGCAGACAAATTCTATTTCCATACTCGCGACACCTGGGCCATCGCATATCTGGATCTAATCGACAACAATCCGAGCATGTATCTCATGTATTGTCACACTGAAGGTATCACGGGTACAGCCCAAAACTAGTCGCACCCCTTCATTTTGAATGCGTTCCAGTCGTTCACATTGTGACACTGACAGTGTGAGTATTCTTACCCATACTCGATTTCTAAAATCACGTATTAATGATACAGAAGAAACATTAGTTTCTGGTCCAAGCGCGCAGCAGCCATTGTTCTTAAGATGGCCAGTCCTCGCTTGCTCTTCTGTACGATCAGTTCGACAATCATACTTGAACGACAGCCCACGATCAAACGTTACACCCAGATACTTCAGCTTGTCTTAATTTTCAATGTTCTGAACATTGAAAGTGATGTCTGGAAGGTCTGCTTTCACTTTGGAGTTGTTCGAAGAGTACCACATCACACAGACTTTGTTAGGATTGACCTTTGATCCGCTTTCCTTACACCATTTAGAAACCGCCCGTAGTGTCTCTTGTATGCCCTGAACCATTTCCTGTCTGTCTGAACCAATTCTATACATGAATATATCATCTGCGAAAATTAATGTTCGTCCCAGTCCTGTTGGTTGAAAGGTTGCTAACTTTTGCTGCGTAGGTGTTAAACACCACTGGTGATAGTGGAGAACTCTGGGATAGTCCCGGGCAAATGCGCATTGGTTCTGATGTCCATGTTCCCAAGCGAAATGCAGCTGATCTCTCCATTATGGCAGCTATCCACCTTGTTATCCAATGTTTACACCACATGCCTTTATGCAGTCTATTAGGGCTGCAAAGTCCACACTGTTATAAGCATCCTATAGGTCAATTGCGACAGCCACCGTTTCTCTTTTACCATGGAATCCCATGTACACATCGCAAGCAAACGTTCCAGCGTTACCCCATGTTGTTTTCATGGGCCTATAGCTACCCAGGGTATCAGGAAGGATGTGTGCAATTTCTAGGTGACTCATTACTTGTCTCGCAACTATCTTTTCAAATAATTTACCATAGATATTCTGTAGTGTGATAATTCGATAGCTGCTGAGCAGTGTGGGGTCTTTGCTAGGTTTAGGAAGTGGCCGAAAGTAACTGTGTAGCCAATCTTCTGGCATTTTAGCATTATGTATGCTGGTATAGAAATTGCTCATCATATTTATAATAGCTGTGCCATCGTGCTGTTTTATGTGGTGGTATTGTACACCATCAGGACCCGGAGCAGTATTTCTGCTGGTCTTCAGTGTGTACACCACATCCTTTTCAGAAATGAGATCGAAGTATATCTGGCCTCTTATTGCATTTTCAAGAACGCTTACCTTTATTTTCCGGCGAGCACATTTTTCACCTTTATCCGTTTGCTCTACATATCGAGTGAATAATGCTCTTCCCTTCTCTTCGTCAATCTTCTGGCTTAGTCCTGTTGAGCTTTCGATATTAGGGATCGGTTGGCTTGCATTTTTAACTTTTAATTCTTTGATGTAAGGACCAGAATTTCTGTAGGGTTTTCTCCGAGCCCATCTGTATCACAAAGTCCTCCAACACTTTATCCCTCCTCACCTCAACCACCCCTGTAACATGTGCGTAACAAAAACACACAACATTTCAGACTGCCCCCCCCCCCCCCCAGCCCCACTAACAAAGAGTAACATCTCGGCTACTCTCCCCCCTACCCACCTTTTCGTTACTTTATTAGTGAACAAGAGTAACATCTCGGCTACTCTCCCCCTACCCACCTTTTCGTTACTTTATTAGTGAACGGCCCCTTTACGAAGGATAGAGTCCCCATTGTAGCTTGTCTCCCCTACAGGAAGCCTGCACCAAGTGTTCACATGCTCCTTCATTGATGGTTTATGGGACAATTTGTTTGACCTGATGAGGCTTCCAGCAACATTCACAACCTAACTTTTCCCACCTTGTATGACATGCTTCAGGGGGTAGGAGGCACATAGCGCAGTGGTTAGTGCACTGGCTTCCTAGTTCGGTGGTCCATGGTTCGATCCCCAGTTGAGGTGGGATTTTTTAGACCGCAAACGGCTCCGGGGCCGACCCAGCCTCATTTATTGGGTACCATAGAAACTCTGGGAAGGTTAAGGCGGCCGGCGTGATGCTGATCACATCACCCCTAGTGTGCCGATGGTCAAGAAAATATGGGCCTAACACCATATTTCCAATATGCCTCAATGAGCGTGTAACGGGATCCTTTCCTTCCTTCCTACACAAAAATACACGTCACAATATTATTACTTTGAGCTTTACAAGAAATGTCATTTCAATAATAATGTATTACATATAGCAGTACTGTTATTACCATGCTTTACAGTAAACTATACATAATACACATTTTAAAATTGAATTTATCATAATGTAAACTGAACTACATCTGTTGTTAGAAAAATTCTTTTAGATATTTACATAAATAAAGCAATGTAAATTTCTATAACACATAATAATATAAATGACAACAATAATAATAACGAATGTTTAATTCACAACAAAAATACAGTAGGGAAGAAAATCGTCATCATCGTCTCACGTGCGTTGTGGGAACGGTCGTTCAGTCCTGTTGACATTTGTCTGTCTTTTGAGCATTTCTGTACGTCAGACTAAAAAAAATAATAAAACATAGTCTCTGAAAAAATGACATAGAGAACACGCAAAGACAGAAACAACAGAACTATACTACTCCTTATCAAGAAGAAAAGGTAAACGAAAAACAGTAGGATCCCGTTACACGCCCATTGAGGCATATTGGGGAATATGGTTTTCGGCCCATATTTTCTTGACCACTAGGGTTGATGTGATCAGCATCACGCCGGCCGCCTTTAACATTCCCATAGTTGCTCTGGTACCCAATTCATGAGTCTGGATCGACCCCGGTGCCGTTTACGGTCTAAAAAATCGCATCTCAATTGGAGATTGAACTGTGGATCACTGAGCTAGGAAGCCAGTGATATCAAGAAGAGATCACGTGATAATTTTTTAGACTGAGAACTGATCACTGCAGACTCAAATATCATCTGCTAAACAATTTACAAATTAGACAGACAGACATAATTCCACGCGGGGAAGACAAGCAAACAGTAGAACATATCCTCCAAGAATGTCGGTTCCACGAGAGAAGCGAATTGACAGCGTAATCTTCACCGACCAATTTGGGCGATGACATAAGTCTTAGACAAGCAGCCAACTTTATGAGGGAAATTTATTTGGTTACATAAAAGTGATGAGAAAAGGCTACGACAACCGCCAATAGTATGAGAGAAATAGATGTGGTTATATGAGAGAAGCCTGAAATAGACATCCACTTGTGTGAGAGAAATAGATGTAGCTATATGAGTGAAGTCTGAGACAGACCTGCTGTTGTATGAGAGAAATAGATGTAGCTAAATGAGAGAAATTTGAGACAGACCTCCACTTGTGCGAGAGAAATAAATGTAGTTATATGAGAAACGTCTGAGGCAGACCTCCACGTGTGTGAGAAATAGATGTGGTTGTATGATAGAAGCCTGAGACAGACATCCACTTGTATGAGACAGACCTCCACTTGTATGAGACATACCTCCATTTGTATGAGAGAGACATCCACTTGTATGAGACAGACATCCATTTGTATGAGACAGACCTCCACTTGTATGAGAGAAATAGTTGTGGTAGTATGAGAGCAAATGAAGAAGAATAAATAACTTAACAGATATCATAATTGAGAGATAGAGCTTGTCACAGCGTTATTTCGCCGTGCATTTTATGCCTAGTGATCGTTGATAAGCCAGTCGGGAAAGGCCGAAGTTAGCCGAACCGCGGGTCATGTGACTACAGGAAGTCGGGGGGGGGGGGGGGGGCGCAAAATTTAGTAGTGAGAAGTCAGCCTCTTGTCCGGGACGTGTTTGTTTTCCCTTAGCCAGCTTGATTGCTGTGTGTTCTATCTTGTAATATGGTTAGCTGAGTGCCTGTCATGTTACACTAGTCAACAAATTTTCAAACGTTATTTGTACCAGAAATTAAATATACCATTTCTCATTGATTTTGACATGCTGATTTCAAATATCATAATGAAATTCACCAATTGGCTCTGTTTTTTTTAAATGATGAATTTACATTACAGTAATACAAATAATGTATGCTTGTTTAATTCTCTGGGTGAACAGCTAGTCTTTCTACTTTAGCATTATACAAATTGTGATTACATACTCAATTAATTGATATTTCAACAGAAAATGATAGAAAAAATAAAAACATTATTTAAAGTTCACATATCATGTTTTAAAAAGGCACATTTAAACCCATTCCGTCATTATTCAGTCGCTGTTCGAGCTCTCTTTGCTTGCTTCTTGTAGTCAATCGATGAGGTGTCTCTTGTCACAGTCCAACAGTAATCAGCAAGCATTGAAGGGCTCCAATTGCCTTGATACCTTGTCTCCATAGCAGCAATGTCCTGGTGAAATCGTTCACCATGCTCATCACTGACCGCTCCACAGTTTGACGTAAAGAAATCCAGATGAGAATCCAGAAAATGAATTTTCAAAGACATGTTGCAGCCAAGACTCTTATACTTCAGAAGGAGATTTTCTACAATTTCATTGTAATTATCAGATCTGTTGTTTCCAAGAAAATTGTCCACCACTGATTTAAATGCTAGCCATGCTGCTGTTTCCTTGCCATGCAACACGCAAAGAAACTCGCCATCATGAAGAAGTTTTCGAATTTGCGGACCAACAAATACTCCCTCTCTTATTTTAGTTTCACTCAGTCTTGGAAATTTTCTGATGAGGTATTTGAAAGCCTCATCTGTTTTCTCCATTGCCTTGACAAAGTTTTTCATGAGACCCAGCTTAATGTGCAAGGGTGGCAACAAAATCTTGCTGGTGTCGACAAGTGCTGGGTTCTCAACGTTCTTACTGCCAGGCTGCAGTGACTGCCTGATTGGGTCTTCTGATGTAGTGGTCACTTCGTGCACGGCTATCTCACTCACAGAGAAAGCAACAGTACTTGGTGTATCCACCCTGTAGTCCAAGCAAAAGAGCGACCACTTTTAAGTCACCGCAAAGTGACCAAGGATGATGATCGTAGTTTATAACTTCAAAAGCTGCTTAACGTTTTCATAAGTTTCTTTCATATGAACTGCGTGACTAACTGGAATTGACGGTAACACATTACCATTATTCAACAAAACAGCTTTAAGACTCGTCTTGGATGAATCAATGAAAAGCCTCCACTCTTCCGGTATGTAATTGATTTTGAGGGCTGCCATTAAACTAGAAATGTTGTGGCACGCAGAAAGGTCACCCTCTTTGAAAGAGAATGTAATAAGCGGCTTCTGGCGGTTCCTGTACACAGAAATTGTAATATCTTCTGCTAGGAGATTCCACTGTTGCAATCTGGAACCCACAAGCTCCGCCTTGCTCTTCGGTAAATTCAGATCTCTTACAAGATCATTCAGGTTCACCTTGGGTTATTAAGTGTGGTTTAGTGGATGTAGTTTGCTCAAAATCTGGGTCGCTTGAGGTTGATGGTTCAGGACCACCAATGTCCTCTTCTTCATCAGTGGAAGCAACTGAAAATGATTCTGGCACATTGGGAACCGGTAGGTCATCGCCATGTGGTACCGGACGTATTGCAGAGGGGATGTTTGGATATTCCAGAGTCAATTTTTTCTTCTTTGATATGCCTTTCCCAATTGGAGGGACCATGCAAAAGTAACAGTTGTTGAGATGATCAGTGGGCTCTCTCCAAATCATTGGGACTGCCAGTCAACCACAGTTTAAGATAGTCTGCACATGTATTGCAGCATATGTGTGGCGCCCAGCTCTTATCTTGATCTCCTATTCTGCAGCCAAAATACAAACTGTAAGCCTTCTTAATCACTTTAGTTATATTTCGTTTTTGTGATAGAAATGTCACCTCACCACATTTATATAAGAAATTATTAGCACTGTTCACACATGTCCTAGGCATTTCTAACTACGATTCTTTTGATAAGGACAAATGCACTAACTAATGGCAAAATTTTATCAGAGATAAGATATTTATACACAAAGGTGATGTAATCATAGGTAGGATTGCATCATCAACTTCTAGTTACATTTTTATTGGTCATTAGAAAAAATTATGCAATCGCTCACAACAGTTGCGTCATATATATAAATTGACCGTAATTAAATAAACTAGTAGCATATATCTTGAAAACTAGAGCCAATCAACATTTTTTAATATCATTTTCGGGTACTTGTGTGATATTTCACCGCTAAAATAAAATTTTCCAAATTTATTACCAAAACTGACAACCGTGTTCTTCCCTTACAATTTTTTCTTTTTTTTTCCGCCTGCGCGGCTTTTTTTTCGCCTGCGCGGGATTAGTCCATTTAACAGGTAGGGGTTGTGGGTTAGTATTATATAACCTCTGCTACAGTTTTCAGGGCCTCTGCCTCTGCTCTGAAGTTGTTGGAGAATCGTCCTGTCGCCACTGACAGCATTTTTTCTGCACCAGTGCTTAAGGTCAGAAAGACGCCCCCACCTCCATTTTCTGTTGCATTTGTTTCTGATCCATCTGTGTATGCATGGGTCCAGGTGTTGCGTGGATAATGTTTCTCTATGTCCAAACATTCTCAGATCAGAAGTAGAGAATGCCATTCATATAATACAAAAAGGAAAATCAGCAGGCATGGATAACATAAAAATTGAAATGATAGAAGCTCTGGAGAGCTTTGGTATAGATCATCATCATCATCTCAGCCCGTAACCCGTCATGGGTCGTAGGGGTGCCATGGTGGAAGCATCAGCAGACAGGGTCCTCCACTGCTCTCTATCCTCAGCAATGCGTACAAGTGTGGAAAAACCGTGTCCTGCCCATTCTTTGATGTTATCAGCCCAGGATTTTCTTTGCCTTCCTCTTCTCCGTTTACCTTCGACTGTCCCCTGAAGGATCGTTTTCGAAAGGGAGTCATGACGAGTTACATGCCCAAACCAGGCAAGCTTTCGATGTTTCACTATTGACAAAAGTGGTTCTTGGTGGCCTGCATAGGTGTTTATCTTCTCTCTAACATAGACATTTGTTTTGTGCTCTTTATAGCAAATGCGCAAAATTCTTCTATAACATTTATGCTCGAAAGCCTGAATCCTTCGCTCCGTATCTGCAGTGAGTGTCCAGCTCTCACACCCATACAAGAGAATAGATAATACAAGTGATTTGTATAATTTGATCTTCACAGGAAAACTGATGTTACTTTTCCAGATCACATTCAACTTTGTCATGGCAGCTGAGGCCATCTCAAGTCTTGTCTTGATTTCATTACTTGATCTTCCATCACTACATATAGTGGACCCGAGATATTTAAAGGTGTTAACTTCTTCTAACGTTTGCCCATTTAACGTAATGTTGGTCGGAACATGTTTCTTATGGCTATTCACCAATATCTTGCTTTTTTCTATATTAATTTCCATCCCATACGTTCTTGTTACTTTCTCCAGTCTAGAGGTAAGGTCTTGAAGTTCTGATTCTGATCCAGCTATCAGATCAATATCATCAGCAAAACGTAGGTTGCACAGAGGTCGGCCTCCAATCGATATGGTTGATTTATAATCGTAGAGAGCCTCCTGCATAATATGTTCTAGATAAATATTAAAGAGCACTGGGGACAGGATACATCCCTGCCGAACTCCTACAGTTGTTTTGAAAAATTCTCCAATGTCGTTGCTTGCAAAAACAGCACTGCTTGCGTCCTTGTATAGTGCTTCAATGATATCTATGATGTTGGTATCAAAATTGAATTTTCTCATTACTTGCCATAAGCCTTCATGCCAGACTCGATCGAAGGCTTTTGTGAAATCGATGAAGTTATGGTATAAATCGTGTTGATGTTGGAGATGTTTTTCGATAAGTAATCTAATATTGAAGATTTGTTCTGAGGTACTTCTTTTTGGTCTAAAGCCAGCCTGTTCCTCTGACAAGATTTCTTCTGATTTCTGTTTTATTCTGTTCAAAAGTATCCTTAACATCACCTTACTTGGATGACTAATAAGGCTAATGGTTCTGTAGTTCTTGCACATTTTTAGATTTCCTTTCTTTGGAAGCGGTATTACTAATGACTGCGTCCATTCTTTTGGCCATTTTTTTGTACTCCATATCTTCTGGCAAATTGTTGTCATGATTTTTACTATATCTGGTCCTCCATATTTCAAGAGCTCTGCTGGGATATTATCCACACCCGGTGACTTCCCTCCTTTCATCGAACATATAGCCTCTTCCACTTCTTCCCGTAATATTGCTGCATTTCCGAGTTCCCTGTTTTCGCACTTAATGTTGTTTAACATGCCTAAGTTAGTATCAAGTTTACAGTTATATAATTCTTTACAATATTCTGTCCACCTTCTCATTACAGCTGTTTTTTCATTGAGCAGAGCCCCATTGCTATCTTCTATGACAGTTACCCTGGGCTGTTGGGGTTTTGATAGTTTTCTTAATGTGTCAAAAGCTGCCTTGCTGTTACCTTTTATTAGCCCCGTATTAATGGACTCACATTGATCAGCTACCCATTTTTCTTTGGCCTGTTTCATTTTCTTCCTAATATTTTTATTCACCATACTGTATTGCCATGCTGCTTCAGGAACCTCTTTCTTAACCTTTTTCATTTCCCGCCGTGTATCACATAACTTCAGAATGTCATCTGTAACCCATGGTTTGTTTATTTTCTTTCTTTTACCAAGTATTTCTGTTGCTGATTCAATGAGCACGTCTTTCATGTTCTCTGTGATTGAGTTGATATCATCCTCCAAAAAATTGAGAGCTGCGAATTTTCCTCCAACAGTTGCCTCAAAGATTCCCGCGATTTCTGGATCTTTCAGTTTGTCTAAATTGAATCTTAACTGAGAACATCTGTTTTGATTATAGTTCTTTTTAAGTTTAAGCTTGAGCGTCATCAATACCATGTCGTGATCACTACCAATGTCGGCGCCAGGAAAAGTCCTAGTCTTGGCTTTATTAATACTAGACTTGAATCTTTTGGATACAAGAATAAAATCAATTTGGCCATGTATCTCAGTTTTTGGGGCACGCCACGTTGTTCTTCTTGATAACTTATGAGGAAATAGTGGTATAGATACAATCACAGAAATATGCAACGATGTATACAATACAGGATATATACCACACGACATGAAAACATCAGTTTTTATAACATTGCCCAAAAAACCAAATGCAACAGAATGTTCAGACTTCAGAACAATCAGCCTGATGAGTCATGCAATTAAGATACTGCTCAAAATCATACAGGAAAGAATAAAAAGTAAAGTAGACAGCGAAATCCAGGAAGAACAGTTTGGTTTTAGACGGAACAATGGAACAAGAGAGGCAATATTTTGCCTAAGAATATTAGCAGAAAAATATACAGAGGTCCAAAAAAGTATGTATATGTGCTTCATTGACTATAAGAAGGCTTTTGACAGAGTCCATCATGAGAAAATAATTGAATGCCTCGAAGACATAGGTATTGATGGAAAAGATATAAGAATACTCAGTAACCTTTATTGGGAGCAAACTGCCACAGTAAGATCTGGAAGGAATTATTCACCATACATAGACATAAAAAGAGGTGTCAGACAAGGTTGTGTGCTGTCCCCCTGCCTATTTAATTTATACACCGAAAAAATTTTCAAACAGATACAGGAAATACCAGGACTGAACATCAGTGGAAGGTTAATAAACAACCTTAGATATGCAGATGATACCGTGTTGTTAGCTGAAAGCGAACAGGAGTTACAAGAACTAGTGAAGCAAGTGAACAGTATAAGTCATGAATATGGACTCGACATTAATATTGAGAAAACAAAAACTATGATAATTAGCAAAACAGACGATAAACCCACATTAAAGATAAGCGTAAATGGGGAAATCCTGGAACAAGTCAAGAGCTACGTATATCTCGGTCATATAATAACAGAAGATGGCAGATGTGAAACAGAAATCAAGAAGAGAATAAGAATGGCCAAAGTTACATTCAACAACATGAAACATATACTGACATCCAAACAGTTATCTCACAAATTAAAACTGAGAATCATAAAGTGTTATATATATTCTGCATTTCTGTATGGTGCAGAAACATGGACGATGAATAAGCAGTTGGATGAAAGAATTGAGGCTCTTGAAATGTGGATATATAGAAGAATGGGGCGTATCTCATGGAAAGAGATGAAAACAAATAAGGAGGTCCTAGAAAATCTAGGTATGAAAAGAGAACTAATGAGGGAGGTCGAAGTTCAACAGCTAAAATACTTTGGCCACATAAAAAGGCATAACACCTTGCAGAAGACCATAACAGAAGGGAGAGTTGAAGGCAAACGTGCAAGGGGAAGACAGCGCTATAAGTGGGAAGACAACATCAAGAGATGGACAGGAAAGAGTCTATCAGAGTGCACCATCAAGACAAGAGACAGAAGACGTTGGAGATCCATTACAGCCAACCTTCGTTGTGGAGATGGCAACTGATGATGATGATGATGATGTATTTTGTAAACGACTGTGACTGACGAAGGAATCCAAATACATCATTCAACTTTTGATAATCTCTCTGGCGTTTTGACAAGGTAGCAAGCTATCAATAAGGACAAGAAATGTTCGGCTTTTAAACTGCTGAGAAGGCGTTTGAGATTCATCAATTGTGCTGGAACCACTGAAATCATCATACTCTCGATTTCGTTTGTGTTTCCTTCGAGTTTGTTCTTGATAATGTTCACACTCAGTCACATCCTTGGCCTTTTGCTCTATGTCTGCAAAAGTAGACCGCATAGCTTGTCACATTTTTGCCACCCCCTTACGCGAACGTCACAAATCTCTTACCCACCCCGTCCCCTTTTTTGTCCTTATTTTTTGTAATCCTGAAAAAATACAACTTACTCGAATGTTTTTTTTTTTAAAGTTTTGTCTCGTTTTGGTGAGGCGCGTCCCGTTCAATCTAGTCGGTTATATTAGGGCGCATGTCCAAATATAAAAGACCCTTAAGTCTAGGGAATTGCTAGTCATCGTAATCATCATCAGCTTTCAAGTCCCTATCAGAGTCAGGTACCCATTTACAGCTGGTTAGACTGATGCGTGACACCTGTTCCCGTCCTTGTTGCTGTTGCCTTCTCTAACTCAAGATCAGAGTCAGGTACCCATTTACAGCTGGTTTGACTCTACCAAGCTTTGAACCAGAAACCCGGTAACTTATCGCGGTAGTGGATCACTGTTGACGCATCTTAGGTCCCAATTCAATACCGTTTTATTGCTTAAAAACTTAAAATACCGGGGGGGGGGGGGGGGGGGGGGGGGGGGGGGGAGGGGGAGGGCGGGTCTGTCGTAAGCGTGTCAAGCCCTCCCAAATCACAATGTGAAATCAACCTTTTCCAGTCAAGAAAATGTACGGTTATCAGTTTTGGTAATAAATTTGGAAAATTTTATTTTAGCTGTGAAATATCACACAAGTACCCATTTTCGTTTTCAGCACACCAAAATAAGTTAAAATCAGCTATTTTTATTTCTGGTACATTTTGGTTGTTGACTAGTGTTATCGGAGCTTGGTGATAATTACGTTGTTTAGTCCAGAGCAATCGAACTGTCTAGATCATATTGTCTACCGGCCGTAGTTTGACATTATGTCGATGATTATGAGTGTGTCTTTGTGTGGTAAGTTGGGATTATATAAATATGGTTATAGGGGACTTAGTGTACTGACTGAGATCAGCTGTGAAGGTATCTGTATCTAGTAAGTTTGGTGTGTTACAGATGACCTTACTTGCTACCACATTTAGACCTCAATCAGACTTATTCTTGAATTAGTGATGACTACGTTTAATGTCTAGGGATATGATAGTGATGTAGTGTAATTCACAACATCCAACAGACAGATAAACACCTAAGTTAAGATCCTCAACAAATTGACAACAATATGACAGTCACAAACAACTAACACTCTAAAGATTATCTTATTAAGTCAAGGGTTAAATTTTAACAAATGTATTGAATTTTTTTCAATAAATAGATATCTTGATCCTACTACACAGTGAATCAGGAATCACAATCAAATGTAAACACAATGTTTATGTACAATATTTTATACAAAGGATCTTTGTCCCGACATATAATATGAGTGTAATGTTGTGAGGTAGTATTATGAGGCAATACTGGCTGTTTGAGCTAGGTTGTTGGTTGTCATCACGACTTCATGTGTTTGTTACTGGTGGAAATAATATTAAAAGGTTCACAGAATCTTTTTTCTTTTTAAATTTTCTGTTCCTTTTGGTCTTTTTAATAACTTTCAGTAGAGGGATGGTTATACAAGGTTGAGCGGCTCTTGCTGACAAATTCTTAGCTCATATAGCGGCTGCAGGAAAACTGTATCCTCTGCTCGCTTGCTTCTCAGTTTGCTAAAATAAACCCTCAATGGCTGATATCTTGGGCGAGGAGTCTGCTGCCAGAGTTCTGGATCAAGCAAGGCTCAGACCATGTGCTGCTATATTAACATCAGTACCACGGTCCCTGAAATAAGAAGGTTGTGCCTCCTTCTTCATAACTAATATATAATATATTTCCACACTGACGTACAAGACAGTACAAACATAAAGTTCAGAGCTGTAGGCCAACTGCTAGCTTTTCATGTGACAATATACACCAGTATTCCTCTCCCTAATGGTTACAACGCCTCTGCAATTCCAGCGTTAATCCCTTCTATACAATAGGATAGGTGTCATGTTACAATATGGCACTCCAATATATCTGTATATGCAGTTATAGTCCTCTCTGACAATCTTTACAAGGTGGAGCAATATCTAGGCTTTGCCTCATGTTTGCCACTGAACCACACACATACAGACATAATTTATCATTTCACATTCAATTTTCATATAAAATATAGTAAATAGGTCTAGCTTACCACAAATCAAGGAAATATTAAACAAGTAACGTTGACTGGCGATGAATTCTGGCACAATTTTGATCTGCCTTTGTCCAGGCTTTTCCTGTATTAGAAAATTCTTAGCCTGCTCTCAACGCACTTGAGTTTCACATAATTTATTTTCAAAAATGGCAGTGAACTGACGCTTCTATTTGACCATATCTAACGTTCTAACCAATCAGGCCATGTTTACATGAGCCTTTGAAAAAAACTATCCATCCTATAAGTTGCCATTAACAACAATATTTGTAGTTGCAGTTAGAACAATAAGGTTTCGCCTTACATTTTACTACAGCCAATCAAATCGTATCTAACTTGTCGGCCTCATTTCCCCCAAAGCAGTGTTTTCCAAACATGCCATTAAAAAAAATAAGCAGATATGATCTTGTGCTGTCAGTCAACCCCACTATAGTATTTTGGCTATAATTTGTTAATTAATAGACTATTTGCGTAACACATAACATATTCTTTGTCAGCAAGTCCTAAGGTATAAGAATATAAAAGTTTAATGGGGCTAAGTGGCTTCGTTCAAAATATGTATTTTTCTATGATAGTCGTGTATTTGCTGTTACCACCTGTTCACTTCCATACTATGGGATGTCTTCTGTACTGTCAGACTAATGTCAGGAGCTTAGACATAAAACAGTAGAATGTCAGGTTTCCCAATAAGATTTTAAACCTGTTTTCAAAACCTAACCTCGTATCGTTAGTGTTTTTTATCACTGTTTATTTGAAAAAATCAGGCCTTCATGCCTTTCGCGTGTGATTGGCGTTCACTTTTTAATCGCGCGACGACGTAGTATTATTGCGTCGCTCCGTCTATCCTTTCTCGTCTCTGCTTAGCCCGTCTGTCTTTCTAGGTCAACTTGTGTGTATAATGACATTAATGCTAGTATTTGTATCTAGGTCATTATGCAGTGTGCCTACCAAGGTCGTCTAAGAAATACAGTACCAGTTTTATTTTTAGAAACGCGTGTAGGCTTTTGCTATCACACGTGGAAACGTTACCTTTTGCAGACGAAGTAGAAAAAGGAGGATCTCTTGTTCAGCCATTATGGCGTTATAAAACGGAAGCGCTATTGGGAAAGCACTGGTCTTTCACCATTCTTCTTTTTTCTTTTGTATTATTTCGTTCGGCTTACATTTATGTTATAATTTATATATGGGTATAAGAATTTTTCACCACAATTCTCCCCACTTTAAAACAGACATCATAAGTCAGTTCCTGAATTCTATATACACATAGATAAATTTGTATCTATGCCTGGTGATTACTTTGATTCTCATCACACGGATGGCGGCTTAGAAAATCAGCATCACCGTTTCGCTGATTTTATTTTTATCATGGATTAATGCAGGTGGGTCAATTCAAAGTAAGCACTACTGACGAAGGTTGCCTCAGACCTCTGCAATCCAAGAATCCATTTCAGTTATGTTGCTGAACAGCTGCCAGTGTTACTGCTGGTCTTACCTCTGCCTAATAATCAATATTCACCATTTCTCTTCTCTGAGTCTGCTCAACGACATGTCCCGAGAATATTAGATGTTCCTCAAATTGTACGTTATGAGGAGTTGATCTATATGGTGATATCTGAGTTGTGTAGGGGATCCAATAATTTCCTGATCAGCCTTAATAAACACTCGGACTATCCTCAATTCAAAAAGGCAACACTGGAGACACTCTGCTCCTCCGAAATGTTCACAGCCAACAATTGGTCTGATCTCAGGCTTGATTGAATGTGGAAACACCCTTCTAATAATATTCTTATAATATGCCACTCAAATGGAGGCCATATTCTTACTTACTTAGTCGTTCCCCTTCTACCGTGAGGTGTAGAGGTTTGGAAGAGAGAGCGCCAGACCATTCTATCAGCTGTCTTCTTCCTGGGGAGGCCATATTCACCAACTATATTTCCGCCTACCGACAATTTGGTGAATTAAGATAATATGTGGGGAAATGAGTTTCTGCATCAGAAATCAATTCGCCCTTAGCTTTGCTATAATATGTGTGGGTGATCTCCATCCAGGGTCCGATCAATAATTCCCCTTGGACGGTGTAGGGTCGGGGGACTACCAATGTCACCAGTGCCCTTTTCATGCTAAATTAATAGCCATATGGTGAAGCGCTGTGAGCATTTTCCGAATTGCTCACTCGTCCACTCCCCAATTTTCTTCTAACATTTTGTTTCGGGTTCAAATCTGGGGAATTATCTTCAATATTAATTTCAGCCAGTTCCCTAACTGCAGCTTCAAACTGTGCCTGGGTTGACTGGTCTGAGTTTCTATTTTCTCTGGATGCCCTTCTCAGAGTTGCGAATCTAAATATTTTGGTGAAAACTGTTGGTGGGAAGGTGGATACCTATCCTCTATGTCAACCTTATTATTTTTATTTTCCTTGTTATTTTTAGGCCCATATGTTTCAGAATGCTGGGCTGGCATCTGATTATGATTTTCCCAACTTGGGGACTGTACCTTGCTACATTTTTCACAGGCCCCCACAAATTGTGCAATATCAGCAGCTACTTGGGGCCAGTAATATTTTTCAGATGTCCTTTTACGTGTGGTTCCATTCCTCTGGTGTCCACCGTCAGGTACAACATGAGCTTGTGCCGTCACTTTTCCCCTGTAGGGAGTTGGCAATACCAACTGTCCCTGTTCTTTGGATCCTGCTCTAGCTTTCCTGAAGAGCAGTCCGTCCTTTAAATAGAATTGCGCTTTCTTAGGGTGTGTATGGCTATTTGGCAATTTGTTAAAGCAAGGTTTTAATGATTTGTCATTTGCCTGGGCCTTTCTCATCTGTTTATGAGAATAATTTAGTGGTGGTATTTCCTCCATACTAGGGGTCGACCTGACCTGGAGCGTGGCCATTACCACAGGTTTTATAGGGCTCCCTAGAAACACATATTTACTTCCTAACACCAGCGGGTAATTAGGGTCGTCACACACGGCTGCTCTAATCACTCCTTCCACGTACCTAGTCTTGACATTTATCTCGGCTACGGGAAGTGTCATGGTGGATATTCCCTTTACGGCCCCTTGTATCTCCACTTTCCCTGTGGTATACTGTTCAGGGTGCACTAGGGTTGCACTCACAACTGAGTCATATTCTAAACCTGAATCGTAAACGCACCTAACCTTGGCACCATTACATGTCACTTCTTCACAGATGGGGGGATGTTGAAGATTTATATGATTCTCTGACAGTTTCTTCTTCCCCTTGTCCACTGTTATCATGCATGCCGCGTGATATGGAGGAACCTTCCTACCACATTCACAAGTATTATGATTATGCATCCTGCATATTTGACAATATTTTCTTTCCTGTCTGAAGGGTTTCCTGTCATCATATTTCCTGTCATCGAATTGTGGGGTTTTATTTTTATTATCATAACGTGGCCTATCAAACTGATGCTTACCTTTGTTCTGATCTCTATGATCAAACTCATTAAAGTTTTGTGGTGCCTTAAAATTGTCTACCTGTTTCTTTTTATTACCTGTTACCTCTGCTTGAGCTGCCTGATATCTTTCAGCAACATTTAGTAACTCACCCAGCCTCTCTGCACCTTGTTCCATGAGAAACTTTCTCAGGTCTGGAGCCATGGACTCTCTTAGCTGCTCTATAAGGATCATTTCCTTAAGATCTTGGGTTTTCCCCAGAGCCGTCCATTTCTCCAAGTATGTCTCTAACCGTGCAGAGAACTGGTGATATGTCTCACCTGACAGTAGTTTAGCATTCCTGAGCTTTTTTCTATAAAATTCTCCATTCTTTTCATATCTTAACAAAAGAGCCTGCTTTAACATGTCATAATTGTCTTGGTCATCTCTGCTCATCTTTGCAAAAACGTCATAAGCTGTACCACGAAGCCCTTGAGATAACTTTAAGCTCCACCTTTCTCTCTCTAACCCATACGTGGTAGCTAACAGTTCATATCTATTTAGGTAGCTCTATATGTCATCGTCTTTCTCAACAAAATGGTCTAAATGAAAACTCATAGCTGAGGTTGAGGCTCCCTGACTAGCCGTGGCATCGGAGGTAAAGGGACTGGCACCATTTTCAGGAGCATGGCTTTGAAACTCAAACTCCCTTAGTCGTAACTCATGTTCCCTTTGTAATCTCTTCTCCTCCTTTTCTGCTTCCCTTTCTGCAGCCTGTCTCCTTTCTTCTCTTTCTGTAGCCTGTCTTCTTTCTTCTGCTTCTCTTTCTGCAGCTAATCTCTTTTCTTCTCTTTCTGCCTCCAGCTTCTTCTCTTCATACTGGAGCCTTTTAATCTCTTTTTCTGCCTCCAATGCCTTAGCCTCTTTGTCAGCCTCAATCTGCAGCCTCTTAATTTCTTTTTCAGCCTCTAACTTTCTTTCAGCCTCTTTTTCTAATCTTTTTTCTTCGCGTTCAATAAATTTGTCACATTCAGTTGTGACATAAGCAATAATAATTTGCCACTCCATTCCCAATTCTTTTGCAGCCTGCACAGCAGCAGATCGAAACTTTGCCAGGTCTGCCATTTTCTAACAGGCAAATTTATACAATGTTTAACTAAACAATTCAATCTATGACTAATTAAACTAAGGACAACCACAAGCACTGAGAGCTCAACCTTATTATTTTCCACCCAAGAATACCTTTTTAATTTTTATTATTCCCTGGAGTGAACTGCCCCCAATATATGTGCTAGGAGAAGGTTCAAAATCCCGGACAGGACCCCAATATATGTGGTAAGTTGGGATTATATAAATATGGTTATAGGGGACTTAGTGTACTGACTGAGATCAGCTGTAAAGGTATCTGTATCTAGTAAGTTTGGTGTGTTACAGATGACCTTACTTGCTACCACATTTAGACCTCAATCAGACTTATTCCTGAATTAGTGATGACTACGTTTAATGTCTAGGGTTATGATAGTGATGTAGTGTAATTCACAACAACCAACAGACAGATAAACACCTAAGTTAAGATCCTCAACAAATTGACAACAATATGACAGTCACAAACAACTAACACTCTAAAGATTATCTTATTAAGTCAAGGGTTAAATTTTAACAAATGTATTGAATTTTTTTCAATAAATAGATATCCTGATCCTACTACACAGTGAATCAGGAATCACAATCAAATGTAAACACAATGTTTATTCAATATTTTATACAAAGGATCTTTGTCCCGACATATAATATTATTATAATATGAGTGTAATGTTGTGAGGTAGTATTATGAGGCAATACTGGCTGTTTGAGCTAGGTTGTTGGTTGTCATCACGACTTCATGTGTTTGTTACTGGTGGAAATAATATTAAAAGGTTCACAGAGTCTTTTTTCTTTTTAAATTTTCTGTTCCCTATGGTCTTTTTAATAACTTTCAGTAGAGGGATGGTTATACAAGGTTGAGCGGCTCTTGCTGACAAATTCTTAGCTCATATAGCGGCTGCAGGAAAACTGTATCCTCTGCTCGCTTGCTTCTCAGTTTGCTAAAATAAACCCTCAATGGCTGATATCTTGGGCGAGGAGTCTGCTGCCAGAGTTCTGGATCAAGCAAGGCTCAGACCATGTGCTGCTATATTAACATCAGTACCACGGTCCCTGAAATAAGAAGGTTGTGCCTCCTTCTTCATAACTAATATATAATATATTTCCACACTGACGTACAAGACAGTACAAACATAAAGTTCAGAGCTGTAGGCCAACTGCTAGCTTTTCATGTGACAATATACACCAGTATTCCTCTCCCTAATGGTTACAACGCCTCTGCAATTCCAGCGTTAATCTTCTATACAATAGGATAGGTGTCATGTTACAATATGGCACTCCAATATATCTGTATATGCAGTTATAGTCCTCTCTGAAATCTTTACAAGGTGGAGCAATATCTAGGCTTTGCCTCATGTTTGCCACTGAACCACACACATACAGACATAATTTATCATTTCACATTCAAATTTCATATAAAATATAGTAATTAGGTCTAGCTTACCACAATTCAAGGAAATATTAAACAAGTAACGTTGACTGGCGATGAATTCTAGCACAATTTTGATCTGCATTTGTCCAGGCTTTTCCTTTATTAGAAAATTCTGAGCCTGCTCTCAACGTACTTGAGTTTCACATAATTTATTTTCAAAAATGGCAGTGAACTGACGCTTCTATTTGACCATATCTAACGTTCTAACCAATCAGGCCATGTTTACATGAGCCTTTGAACAAAAACTATCCATCCTATAAGTTGCCATTAACAACAATATTTGTAGTTGCAGTTAGACCAATAAGGTTTCGCCTTACATTTTACTACAGCCAATCAAATCGTATCTAACTTGTCGGCCTCATTTCCCCCAAAGCAGTGTTTTCCAAACATGCCATTAAAAAAATAAGCAGATATGATCTTGTGCTGTCAGTCAACCCCACTATAGTATTTTGCTATAATTTGTTAATTAATAGACTATTTGCGTAACACATAACATATTCTTTGTCAGCAAGTCCTAAGGTATAAGAATATATAAGTTTAATGGGGCTAAGTGGCTTCGTTCAAAATATGTATTTTTCTATGATAGTCGTGTATTTGCTGTTACCACCTGTTCACTTCCATACTATGGGATGTCTTCTGTACTGTCAGACTAATGTCAGGAGCTTAGACATAAAACAGTAGAATGTCAGGTTTCCCAATAAGATTTTAAACCTGTTTTCAAAACCTAACCTCGTATCCTTAGTGTTTTTTTATCACTGTTTATTTGAAAAAAATCAGGCCTTCATGCCTTTCGCGTGTGATTGGCGTTCACTTTTTAATCGCGCGACGACGTAGTATTATTGCGTCGCTCCGTCTATCCTTTCTCGTCTCTGCTTAGCCCGTCTGTCTTTCTAGGTCAACTTGTGTGTATAATGACATTAATGCTAGTATTTGTATCTAGGTCATTATGCAGTGTGCCTACCAAGGTCGTCTAAGAAATACAGTACCAGTTTTATTTTTAGAAACGCGTGTAGGCTTTTGCTATCACACGTGGAAACGTTACCTTTTGCAGACGAAGTAGAAAAAGGAGGATCTCTTGTTCAGCCATTATGGCGTTATAAAACGGAAGGGCTATTGGGAAAGCCCTGGTCTTTCACCATTCTTCTTCTTTCTTTTGTATTATTTCGTTCGGATTACATTTATGTTATAATTTATATATGGGTATAAGAATTTTTCACCACACTTTGTCACAGCTTTTGCTGCTCGGGTGAGCGATATTCATAGCAGCCATTTGTGGTATAGTTTGTACCTTCGTGTGTGGATGTGATAGTTTAAGCTGCAGAGGCAGGTTTACAGTGGTACTCTCATACTTGTCTGTGATGCGTTATGATGGCCGCGTGAGACCTTATTGTGTGTATATATTCATTAAAGGGAAATACCTGTTAAAGGTGTTTATTACTTTTGTCAGCTATTGTTTGTGTGGTCATACCCTTAGGAGGACGAGCCTATAGTTGATATTATAAACCCACACAGCAGCGGCGTAACGCTTGGAATGTTTTCCATGATAAGTGATTCCTGACAGAGCTCCAATGTAGTGAGTAAGTCAGATTTGTTAATGTTTTTCCAGCCATCTTGCAGTGTCATTCCCTTCTGCTTACATGTAGGTTTTCCGCTATTCTTTCCACTTCTGACCGTTTCTCTATTTTCCGTAAATTATTATGTCATATTTCCTTATCCTAATGTTCTGTCTATATGTATATCTGTTTCTACCTGTCCTCCTATCATTTTGGGGATTCCAGGTGCTTGTCTTTGCCGTCTATCTGTTTTCATATGTAGTTTACAACAGTGTCATTTCTGTCTAACAGATTTAATACCATAACTGATGTTTACGACACAAAAGGAAGGAAAACCCGACGCCTGTAAACAGTAAATTAATATGCGACAAATATAAAGGTATGTGTTGCAGGTGGAACTTATGGAAGGGGAAATAATCTTTAGAATGGTTTTTTAGACAAATTAAATTTCGAGTTGCAACGCTTGATTAAGCGGATACTTGTTTGACTTTAGGATAGAATTATCTTTTCCTATTTTCGGGTGACAGAGTACAGATAAGCGTGTGAACGCTGTTTAATGTATTTATTCTGTACTGTTTTGAGTCATGTGAATAGCTCGCTAGTCTGCATGTGTTATCGAGAACGGTGTTCAAGACAACCGAATCTCGTGACGGGTTTTTTGGCGGGACTAGTGTGTGATTGAGGGAGTTGTGTTTTGGGCGTGGACCGTGTAGGTCGAGTCCCAGTGTTTTTGGATAATGTATGCCTACGTAGGATTTGAGAAAATGTCGACTTATATATTTCGCTGTGTGTACAGCCTATGTGATACACTGCAGTGAAGATTTGTTTAGGCCATTTGAAGATTATTATAGCTGCCGTGTGATGCAGGCTTTGCTATGTATTGAAGTACTTTTGTCGGCCATATTGTGAAGATTAATGAAGCTGCCGGGAGATGCAGGCTTCGCTGTGTATTAAGGTACTTTTGTAGGCCATATTTTGAAGATTATTATAGCTGCCGTGTGATGCAGGCTTTGCTATGTATTGAAGTACTTTTGTAGGCCATATTTTGAAGATTAATGAAGCTGCCGTGTGATGCAGGCTTTGCTATGTATTGAAGTACTTTTGTAGGCCATATTTTGAAGATTATTGAAGCTGCCGTGTGATGCAGGCTTTGCTATGTATTGAAGTACTTTTGTCGGCCATATTGTGAAGATTAATGAAGCTGCCGGGAGATGCAGGCTTCGCTGTGTATTAAGGTACTTTTGTAGGCCATATTTTGAAGATTATTATAGCTGCCGTGTGATGCAGGCTTTGCTATGTATTGAAGTACTTTTGTCGGCCATATTGTGAAGATTAATGAAGCTGCCGGGAGATGCAGGCTTCGCTATGTATTGAAGTACTTTTGTAGGCCATATTGTGAAGATTAATGAAGCTGCCGGATGATGCAGGCTTTAGTGCGTGTTGAAGTACTGTTTAGGCCAGGATGTGGACAGGCCGTATTAGGTATAGATGTAATGCCCGGGAAATTATGTTATAATGATTTTGTGCCTTGCTAGCGAATGCGAGTACATTTATGGCCAGTAATAACAGTAATAATATTTCAGACTGAAACCACTTTTGTTACATTTATGGTGGTTTTCAGTTAACAGGATCTGACATCTACGACTATTCGCGTCGATAGCCTAAGTGGCGTAGTTTTCGTATCATTGGATATGATTTAAGATGTGCCTGGGTGGCGTGTACGATTAAGAAATTGTTACCTCTACAGTGATATGTACTTGAAGCAAGAGGATAAAGTGAATCAAATTTTGTCCACCAGACCATAACATATCTAGAGGATCAGTCACTACAAGTTGAAAATAATACATATGACTTGCACGTGACAAGAGTGTAGAACACTTGACTTTGTTATAATTAGCCTTATGTAGACGTGGCTTGAATCTGGTGTACTTCAGAACTGTGACCTAAATATTATCTGCCTGGGTGGCGCATTTGAGAAACGACGCACGCTTTATTCGTGGTAGAAGGCAACTTTACACCAGTAGCAATTGACGGCCTATTTCGTGCCTATAGACTACAACAACGTCTGCAGTGGTCAAGGAAGTTCAATTAGACTTGGACAGTATTTGTACCAGCATTTGTACGGGTTGTGACAGATTTCTGCAATATTCGGGTTACCTGTGCCAGTTGTCACCATCACAAGTTCAAGATGTTATGATACACGGAGTTGCCGTGTACATTTCAGACTACAGAAGAGTCAAGAGTTGCAGTGTGTGCTGTATTATGGTTCCTGTCAACTTGTGCATTGTTAAGCACATATCATATTGACGAAATTACCTGAAGAGAAACGAATCAAGTTGCAGTGCTTTCCCGCAGTGGAGGTTTTAGCAGTCTATGTGATATCCAGTGTCGTGGCGGAAAAGAAGCGGGATCATTGACAGATAAGTGATTGTGTCTTGTGTAAATTGTGTCACTTCATATATGTCGCTAGGCCTCCCTAATTGCTCATTTTGTTATTATTGTTGTTTATGTCTAATTTGACATATGATTAAGATTTGATGCATAGGTGTTAATGGCTGTTGACATATGTCGATTTTCCTGATAATGATGTGACTTGATAAAGGTGCTATAAAAAGGAATTGGTGATACAGAATTGAGGAATAAGCTCATTTCTTGACAAATAGTTAACTTTGTGAGCTGGAAGGGTAATTGTCAAACTTTTTGCGACAGTAATTTGTCATAACTATAAGTGATTACTATATATAGTTGATTAAGTAAGTGAATCACCATGGATCGTGATAGGTACCCTACAGATATAAGGCCTATGTTGGAGTCTGCATTGGTGGTAGGTAGAGATGGTAAGGGATTGAGAGGTGCACGACTTGGAGAATGGATAATGGAGGATTTTTTGATTAATGTGTCAACATCTCTAGAGTTATTTGCTGAACATAACTTTAAGTTTGTGTGCAATTCAATAATGGCCAATGATTTGGTGAATTTGCTACGGCACCTTCGTGTGTTTTTGCAACAGTATATTGAACTTGAACACGGACATATAATGCAAAGCATGTTCAAAATAATCCACAACCATACATCTGATGAGCAGGAAAGGGAATTGAGAATTGAGAAACAAGCAAAAGTAAACAAACAAAGTGCTCTACAGCAAAGGGAGAATTTCCTAGAAGGTGTTGCTAAAGAGAGCGAACTACAGGCAACTGTGTATAAGCTTAAAAGTGAGATACTTGAATCAAACTCAGAACTTTCTAGTGCACAAGCTACATTAAATTCAGCTTTAAGCAAAGTCCAAGACTTGGAAGCTCAGATAGGTAATCTCACGCGGGAACTTCAAGAACAGAAAGAGATGTATGAGAAATTGAAGGTTGAGAGAAATGTCTGTGAGAAGACTTATAAAGATATGCTTCAGGATGTGTTGGATGACAATGATAGTCTCAGTCGCCAACTGAAAGAAAAGAGTAATGTATCCTCGGAGAATATGAATGAGTTAAAGGCACAAGCTGCTCAAATCCAAGGACTTCAGGCTCAAGTGGCTCGACTTCAGCCACAGATAGAAGAGGTTCAAAAGATGAGATTGAGGAAACTAGCGCGACAGAGGAGAGCAAGCAAAGAAAAGGATGAAAAGGTGAAATTAGAAGAGTTAACTATGGAGAAAGAGAAGGTCGCTAAAATTGAAAATTTGCTAGCAGAAGAAAGCGACAAAGTTTTGGCTGTTAAGGAGTTAAATAAAAGGTTAAGTGAAACGATTTCACTTAAAGATAATGAAATTGCGGAAGCAAGGGAAAGAATATTTGGCTTACTAGATATGGTTTTGAAAAACAAAAGGTGCTCTTCTGTCAATGTTGACAATGATAGACAGAAAGTAGCTCAGAGAGAGGTCATTCATGGTAAAGACAGATCTTATCGTGGTAAATACAACTTTAAAAGTTCTAATATTACTGATAGTTCCAGTAACAATTCTTGGCGTCAGACCAACAAAGATTCTTGTGTAACAGCCAGTTCTGTTGGTCAGGAAAAGAAAGGTGATAAATTTCAGGTCAAGACTCATAAGAGCAAATATTTCTCTACTACTGGGAATACTCAGAAATTAATAGCGGGTGTTGAGGCTATTACTACTTGTTCCAAAGATGAAACCCATATGCGGAACAATAGAGATACTATTGTTTCTGGCAGTTATCAAACTCAGCACAGTCAGTTTGAAACTATTGGTAAATATATTCCCATAAGGGAAAAGAAAAACAGTTCTAGAAAGAGAGATAACCCCAAGAGTAAACAGTACCAAGGGAGATCAGAAAATAATAATTTTCCCTCTCGTAGATACTGTAGACAATTTAACAAATCTCAAAGTTTTGATTGTAAGAATGTTGGAAAGTATGATAGAGATAATAGCTTTTCAAATGTTGCTTTACATCACCAGAATAATGTTCCTCAACAAAAGACTAAAGTGATTATTTGTAAACAAGACAACGGTAATAATAAGTATTGTGATCATAGAACAAATAATAAGCGCAATTGTGCTAATTTTGTTCAACATGAGCCCAGAGTCATTTATAATCAAAGTAAACAGAGTAAAAATAACAGTGGATGCTTGAATACTATTGCTTGCTCTACTTGTTGTTGTGAATGTGAGACTTTGTTTCAGCGTAAGGCAGCGGCGACATTCAAGGTCGGTCATGTTGTCCCCAAGAATTCTATGATATCTACATGTGATAGAGAGAGCTAGTGACATCGTGAAGAGACCGGGTTTTTACACAAGCCGGTACTGGGTAATTGTAAATGTGATTTCTACGTTTTTTCATTAAATTTCACTATTGAGTAAAATGGAAATTTTCATTTGTATTTGTTGACAGAAGCTACGTTGCGATAAGGGTCAAGGCTTCTGTGACATATTGACGGTCAGAAATGTGAGTCAACTTTCCGCTCGAGTAGTCAACCGAAACCTGTCAGCGTCAAACTAAATCTGAGGTGTTGCTTTCTGAAGGTCAAGCATGTTTACAAGAGAGTGGGAAACTTCGCGGCGTATTTTTTTTTTTTAGATAGTAAATATTTTTGTATTCTATATTAGTACATGACATGTTGTTGTTTTGAAATAACATATAATTTTGTTGTCATGATTATTTCTATGCATCATTTGATTGCCATAATTTTTTTTATTGTTATTTATATGTCTGTATTTTGATGATGTATTAATACATTTTTATGCTATTTATATATTATTGTGTTGATAATGTGTAGTATGTAATTATTATCCTTTATACTACTCTGTTCAACTTAGAATTTTTGCAACTGTGTTGTTTAGGATAGTTTTGTACATGATGAGATTGCACAAACTCATTTATTGTGTTGATGTAGTGGTTACTTTTAGATAGTCCTGAGTGTTCGTTATTCACTTAATTTATATTTTTCTCATGTTTTGATGTCATGATTAATTAATATATAGAACATACAGAGAAGATGTGTATTATCTGGTATGTTGTGAAATGTAATTTTGAAAATAGCTTGCATGTATCATACATGATCTTGTATTTGGATTTGTTAACTTTTTGTGAAACTTCGATTTTTCCAGAACTTGATTTTCTTGCCAGTCAGACATGTAGATTATTTTCTTAGCAGATTATTTAAAAAAAAAAAAAAACTTATTTTTTGTAGATATTTTTATAGAACCTTTTTTATATTTCATATTAGCAACAAAGTGTAGATTTATTTATAATGTATATCTTATCGATTTGAGTAAGAGATAGAGTTATAGCTAAATAGCATTTTACTGAGCTGAACGTAATTGTCAGCAGAAAGAACTTAAAGGATAAATTAAATTTACATGTGTTGATTTAAAGGTTTCTTCGAGATAGGATTTTTGTTTTATATTTCACTCATTTTGTTAAAATATTGATTTCATTATTAGGCTTTACTTAAAGTATTACTGAATTACTTAAAAATTAAATACTGTTTTTATGTAACTTATCGAGAAAAAAAATATGTTTGTACGGTACTGTTGAAAAAAATGATTTTTTTTTTTTTTTGGCATTGTAATTTTTTGTTGGGTGTGCCCAGCATTTGACTTCGTGATATCATTGATATGTAGTTTGATTAGTTCTTGTAAAAAGTTGTTTTTTATTATGATGTATTTTTTATTTTTAGCGCTTGATTGTGCGTTGGTCGTATTAGTTATAGTAATGCTATTACTTGTTTGTTCGATGCCTATAATTTATTTATGTTAGTTTTGTATAACTCTTATAACTTAGTTAAATTACTTATTAGCTTTTGTTTAGTTATAAATTATTTTTTGGTGGTATTAGTATAGATATACTTTGATATTTTGTGTTGTGCCTTTCGATCATGTTTATATATTTATTTTTGAATAGGTTATCTGATCAAAACAGTTATTAGTATATACTGTTATTGACTTTCTTTGCGTTCGTGCCTTTGCTTTCTATCTGTCTTTGGTAACTATTCTTCATTTCATTCCTTCTTTTCTGTTGTCTTTTCGGTATGGATTTCATATCTTGTTTATACTTTCGTACCTCATCTTCGTTTTACTTGATTCTATTTGTATACTTTGTCTTCTTTCAACACTTATACCTCTATTCTTTGTATTGTTGGAGTGGTTATATGACTTGATATAATACATCTACTTATGACAGTTGTATTTATTTTACATGTAATTGTCCAACTTAATTATGAGTATATGGTATTGTTGAGTTCTTACTTTCCTTTTTTTTTACAGATCATTCTTCTTTTGATTGATCTTGTGTTTTCTCTTTCGATTGGTTGTTTTCGGTTTGGTTTGTACTAAATATACGTAACTTAATTTTGGAACTGATCATATTTGTATATTTAGCTAATTACTTTTTATACTTAGCTGATTATGCTGTATGCTTTAATTGCTACTTTACACTTTAATGCTGATATTTGTTGTAGATATAATTTTGATTTAAAATAAGATATTTTTGTAGGCATATGTTAGAGCTTAATTGTCTTCTAAATTTTTCGTTTTTGGGAGTTAATTTTTTCAAAAAAAATGATAGAATCATTTTTTTTCCCGGAGCGGGTGGTAACTGTTGCAAGTGGAACTTATGGAAGGGGAAGTAATCTTTAGAATGGTTTTTTAGACAAATTAAATTTCGAGTTGCAACGCTTGATTAAGCGGATACTTGTTTGACTTTAGGATAGAATTATCTTTTCCTATTTTTCGGGTGACAGAGTACAGATAAGCGTGTGAACGCTGTTTAATGTATTTATTCTGTACTGTTTTGAGTCATGTGAATAGCTCGCTAGTCTGCATGTGTTATCGAGAACGGTGTTCAAGACAACCGAATCTCGTGACGGGTTTTTTGGCGGGACTAGTGTGTGATTGAGGGAGTTGTGTTTTGGGCGTGGACCGTGTAGGTCGAGTCCCAGTGTTTTTGGATAATGTATGCCTACGTAGGATTTGAGAAAATGTCGACTTATATATTTCGCTGTGTGTACAGCCTATGTGATACACTGCAGTGAAGATTTGTTTAGGCCATATGAAGATTATTATAGCTGCCGTGTGATGCAGGCTTTGCTATGTATTGAAGTACTTTTGTAGGCCATATTGTGAAGATTAATGAAGCTGCCGGGTGATGCAGGCTTCGCTGTGTATTAAGGTACTTTTGTAGGCCATATTTTGAAGATTATTATAGCTGCCGTGTGATGCAGGCTTTGCTATGTATTGAAGTACTTTTGTAGGCCATATTTTGAAGATTAATGAAGCTGCCGTGTGATGCAGGCTTTGCTATGTATTGAAGTACTTTTGTAGGCCATATTGTGAAGATTAATGAAGCTGCCGGGTGATGCAGGCTTCGCTGTGTATTAAGGTACTTTTGTAGGCCATATTTTGAAGATTATTATAGCTGCCGTGTGATGCAGGCTTTGCTATGTATTGAAGTACTTTTGTAGGCCATATTGTGAAGATTAATGAAGCTGCCGTTAGATACAGGCTTCGCTATGTATTGAAGTACTTTTGTAGGCCATATTGTGAAGATTAATGAAGCTGCCGGATGATGCAGGCTTTAGTGCGTGTTGAAGTACTGTTTAGGCCAGGATGTGGACAGGCCGTATTATATATATTTAATGCAATGTGGAAATTATATGATTCGTGTTTTGCTGTCGAATGTGTGTCATTTATGTCATCGTGTCTGTGTTGTACGGAATAAACAGTATCGAACTGTTCTAGACGTTTGCAACCCTTTTTGACTCCTGCATGTACTCTTATGTACGTACCGTGGTGTGCGAACATATCAACACACACCCAGGTCAACATTCCAGACACAGTGACAGGACAGCAGCACACATATATTGAATTAGCCTGTGTGGCGATGATATAGACCAAACCCCTACACTCGCAACAGTGGGTGTAAACAGATTATATAACATTTAGACTTAGCGCCGTTATCAGCGGTGGTTTCAAAGACATAATAACATTAACGTTTAATTACATTCAGTGAGAAACCAGCAAAACTAGAGTGTATCAGTATGTTATCAGGCACTCGTAGGAAATAAAGAAGTAATACACTAGACAACAGAAAAACAACAGACATGAGTGGCTTACCCAAAATTCGAACCCTGGACTGCTCATGGTAAACCTCCGGTGTTATGTCTTGCGGTTCGCACTGATGACCTGTCATCGAAGCATCATTTTTTGGTGATGCGTAGATGGCAGGGAGGAAAGTGCTATTCGCTTGCATAGCTAGGCGGGGTTGTCGCACGGAAGGTCCAGGGTTCGAATCCTGGGTAAGCCACTCATGTCTGTACTTTTTCTGTTGTCTAGTGTTCTACTTATTTATTTCCTACGAGTGCCTGATAACATACCTTTATGTTTGTCTCATATTAATTTACCATAATTGATGTCTTGTTTTCATTTTCCCTCTCATATTACAGCAGAAACTACAGTTGCAAAAATATGTGAATGTTTGGTGAAGGCTTCCCGCAAGAAGACTAGCTACAGTTGTGGCTCGATGCTCTGTAAGGACCACAAAGGAAAATGATGAATGATGATTAGGTAGTGAACAGTATAATTATTGTATAAGCACGGCGCAGTTCACGTTACGAACACGAACTCATCGTCACAAATATAGTTAACAAAAAGGTTTAAAAAACATCAGTTCAATTTCTTCCTTTCTATGCCCTTCCGCAATGTCTCACAGAGACCTAGGATATTGTAAAGTTTGCTTGCACACACTGTTACTGTAAAATGTCAGTCTGTAAAGAAGTATCAGTTGTATACTGTAAACCTTCTGTAAAGTGTGGTGTGTTCTCTTTCTTCTGTAAAGCTCCACTATCAATCACTGTAGCATGTTGTTTGTGGTGCCACTACTTTAACGAAAACAGGGCTTGCGATTCACAGTTCCGGTGATATTTTCTACAATTTTAAAGCTATAGCCTTCAAATTTTGCACACTTATAGCCCATGTTATCCTTTATGGCATGAACCTCCACATTTTTCTTACATGGTATAGAAACAGAGATATTGCTATACAAAGTTCTAAATTTGTGCTATTTAAAAGGGTCATATTGCAAGAGCCATATCTACAAAACTCATTGGGGTAGACATTTTTGGGTGGTTCACGCCATAGGTAGGGATGTTATGCACATCATCTGCTGGTTTGGCATTCTTTGCACCTTTTATGTGAGTGAAATTCATTCCCAGGTGCACTGGGGGTTTTCCTTTCTTTTTTTTTCATCACTTCATGTTAATTAATTATTTTCACATAAAACATTAAAATTTATAAAGTAAACTTTGTTCATCATAAAATATAATATCTCTTGTAACATGTGGCCAAATTTTATGTCAACAAGTTTGTTAGTTATTTTCCTGTTAATTTTTTAAAAAGATAACCCATTTCTGGGTGGGTGTTCCCCCTTAAGAGTCGACATTACTTGAGACATGGTATCCGATATGAGTTGGGTACCATGGTCGGATAATATTTCTGCTGGAAACCCCAGACGAGAAAATATTAACCAAAGAGCATCTGCGACATCAGCAGTAGTTATGCTCTTTAGAGGAACAGCCTCCGGACAACGTGTGCACATATCAACACACGTCAAAATAAATTGGTGTCATCTCGCAGACTTTATCTTAAATGGACCAATGATGTCTATCGCCATTTTTTGAAATGGCCGAATGGGAATGTCTGCAGCCTGAATAGGTGCATCATGGCGTGGACCTCTGGATTTAATCTCTTGACATACTTTACAAGATCGACAATAGATTCGTATGTCCTTATTCACAGCAGGCCAAAAGAAAGATTGAAGAACTCTAGCTTTAGTACGGGAAAAACCCATATGTCCAGCACACTGCGAATCATGAGCGTGCTGTAAGATTTTAACTCTCATATTTTTAGGCACAAGGATTTGAGAATGAATGGACTTAGCGGAGTCTTGTACCATACGTACAAGTACGCCATTCTTCATCGTAATCCATGATTTACGATTTGTATCCTTATTCGGATCACCTTTTGTTGCCAGAGTAAAGAATTTCTTTAGAGTAGGATCATCTTCCTGCTGTTTTATAAAGGAATCATGGGAAATCTCCAAGGGATCATCTTGGATCTGCGCATCATTATCTTCAGAATGTGAAGATTGCGGCATATTAAGAGCTTGAGCCCTAGTGATTACTGCATTAGCAGATTGCATATTAACATTTTCCCAATTAGAAATTTGCTGTGGAGTGCATTCTTTCACTCCATGAATGCGACCGATGATAAGATCAGCGATCGGATTCGGCAAGAGACATGCTTGCACCTCTCCTGTAAAGAAAGGCGTAGCAATATTGATAATGGCAGTGGAGTACTTCTCCAATGTGCCACCAAATGTTACACATTTGACTATATTGCCTGTAGCTCGAGAAGGATTTACGAGTGATTGCCTCACTCCGATGGTAGTGCACCCCGAATCGAAAAGAATTGATACCGGAGTACCATCTATTAGGCCCCTATTAAAGACAAGAGCACCCCTTCCATTATGCGCGATTGACGCATGGAGCGCGGGAAGCGGGTGACCGCAGCTTAAAGTAGAAACTGTGGTTGGATCGAATAATGTTTTGCATTGCGAACACTCAGATGCTCTAGCAAAATCGAAAGCGGAATTTGCTACACTATTGGAGTCTTTTTTATCATTATTCTGATTACCGGCGTCGTGGAACTCCTGTTGTGCAGAGTTAGCCTGGTAATAAGATTTACCATGTCTTTTGTGTTGTGATCTACCTCGGTTATAATTGTCTCTATAATTATTATTGCCTCTGTTATAACCCCTATTTGGGTTTGAATCATAATATTCATGATCATAATCATCACGCTCATTATATTGAGTATCCCTGTAATATTGGTTTTTTTGTCTCCATGAAGCACTTGGGTAGTTCCTATAGCTACTCCCTTTCCGAGAATTTCTAAAATTATGGGTACCCCTCGCGTGTCGAGGACTATCAGCCCGATTCCAGTTCTTCGAAGAAGAACCCTGATTTGAGTGGTTATCTTGGTTTTGATACTTATTCCAATTAACCTTTTTATCAAATTTATTTTTAGCTCCTTGGAATTTGTGTGAGTAATTCTGATTATATTCTGTTGCCGAAGCAACTGGCATACTCTCTTTAATGTTAGAGTTACTAAGAATCATGTCAGGGTGTGCCGTGGCATACTGGTCACAATATTCTTCCATTTGCTTTAATGTACTAGGTTTACGCTCATGTAAGAACTCTAGGAATGATTTATTTACCGAAGACATGACCTTGTCTCTTAGCAATAAATCCGTAAGACCATCAAATGTTTTCTCTATTTTGGATAATTCAATCCATCGTGAAAGTGTAATTCGTGCTTTTGAGATGAATTCTGAGAATTCTACACCTACCTCAGGTCTCATTGTTTTAAACAAAAGACGATAACCTTCCTCAGACAGCTGATATCTCTTCATCAAAGCTGCCCTAACAGCATCATAATTATCCTTGTCGGCCTCTTCGACGAAATATAACTTACTCAGAGACTCCCCTTTTAGATTTTCAGACAACTGATTCACATACTGTGATTTGTCAACATTATGAGCTCGACAAGCCCGTTCAAATCTATCAAGCCAGAATGCTATATCATCACTGGCAGAGTTGAACGCTGGTACCTTGACCTTGTACACAAAGGGTTTACCATTACCACTAGATGCCTGATTAACATTACTCATACTTGTCAATTTTAATTTCTCTAACTCAAATTCATGTTCTCTTATTGCTTTTCTCTCTTCAGCTTCTCTATCTAATCTTCTCTGTTCTGCAGCAGCTTCTAATTTCTTCTGTTCTGCAGCAACTTCTAATTTCTTCTGTTCTGCAGCAACTTCTAATTTTTTTGTTCAGCTGCAGCAGCAGCTTCTAATTTCTTCTGTTCTGCATCAAATCTCCTTTCCTCCACTTGCATCTGCAATTTCTTTAGTTCAGCAGCAGTATCAGCTTCTTTTTCTAATCTTTTTTCTTCAGCTAGAGCTTTCCTCTCTTCTGCAGCTAATGCTTTGTCATATTGAGCAACAGCCCATTGTTCTAAGTCTTTCCCAGTCTTATCAAGGGATTTTCCTTGTGCTATAAAGTAATCTAATGTAGACATTTTGTCTTCTTAAATCAGAAACCTGAAAAAGTAAATAAATTACCTTATTTCACTTTAATGGGATACAAGTCTATACCATAGACTTAGTCTTAGTGAAAACTTGTATGGTTTATAATACCCAATGATAACTTGAGTACCTGTGGACAACAATAACTGTATCTCAAATACTGTGGGAGACAAGCCTTACAAAGGTCTTGTATACCCTAATGTAATCAATGATCACTTGAGTACCTGTGGAAAATAATATTTCCCTTTACCAATCACTTTGGGAGACAAGCCTTATAAAGGTCTTGTACATTTTGTTTTATAACAATAACAATCATAAAGTACTGATCTGTACTATAATATAAGTGTATTCCACTATACCTCATATGTCATATGTCAACTAAAGACATTACAAAGGACAAACAAGAAAAGACAATCTGAAAACATTTGCAGAGATCAAATTAAATTAAATAGGAGAAATGAAAAAAATGATCACAGAATCCGTGATGATAACTGCAATAAGATAACAAGACAAATAACGCCACAGTGTATAAACATAAGGGTGTAAAGAAATCAAAAATAGAAAAGATGAGACCTACAATTATACAAACAAATCAAACAAAACTAAGGAACACAAAATTATTAACAAAAACAACGAAGAAAAGAACACCTCATCACAACTAACAGAAATAGCAGCAAATTGTTGCTAACAAATTTCCAATTAAGAAAATGTGTACCTATAGAATACTAGTACCAGACCAATGTCACTCGGCATACCTTGTACTAGTCACACAGAACATAAACTAATTTAATACATAACAAATAACATAAATGCATATATAATATAATATATGTGTTGTGGATAGAATGTGTTGCAAAGTATGCTCAGATTTAATAAATTAGACTACCACTTTATTGAGTAATAGATTTGCTTTCTAACTATTACACTGTCCAATTTTTTTGAGCACATTAGAAGATCCACCGATGAAATTTGCACTTTATGTTCAACAATGCTCTTCTATTACAGCAGGATAAACAATCACTGGTTTAGAACACTGACTGTACTGTGCCAAATGTCAACAAGTGCTGTCCCAGATATTGCTACACTTGTCAGAACAGGTCAAGCTGACATTGATTGTATAGCTGTCCTATTGGTATTGATGTGGTCAAACAAATGTTCTTGTAACTGTAAAATGTGATTCTCAACACAAGACTGCGTAGGCTGGACCCAGGGATCTGGCTCACCACTGTAAAGTTTGCTTGCACACATTGTTACTGTAAAATGTCAGTCTGTAAAGAAGTATCAGTTGTATACTGTAAACCTTCTGTAAAGTGTGGTGTGTTCTCTTTCTTCTGTAAAGCTCCACTATCAATCACTGTAGCATGTTGTTTGTGGTGCCACTACTGTATGTGTCCATGGTAGTGTACAGAGTTGTCGAGATCAGGCATGCTCCAGTCTACCCAGCTGTAAATTGGTAACTCACCCTAGTCCTAAGTTAGGGAAGGCAAAGGCAGCTGTAAACAGTAGTTCCCTCTAAGGCTCCAGGGGAAGCAGGCCCTAAACTTGGTCACTTCAACCGACGCAGGATGGTGTAGATATGGGTAGAAGTGTAGAGTGTGTTTACCGCGAATGGTGTACTGTTCGTGTTCTGACCAATCTAAACACTCATTCACTTGTGTCTACAAGGCACCAATGCAGACTGCTGGAATCTTTGTTTACACAGTTTATTTGGACGCTCACACTGGGACATAACGAGTAAATCATGGGTATGTTGACATATCAATTTGCAGGCATACATAGTAGATCCTATGTCATGGCACATTCATAAATAATAGGTAGTACATCAATGGCCGCATCCTCTATCTGACTAAGCGCGTCAGTGAAGGCGGATCGGTAAGTAACTAAAGTTGCTTTATATTCACAGTTTATCATATTGTGAAACCACGATAAGTGGTTTCTATCCAAATTGAGATCTCCTTGCCACTGTCCGAATAATAAGATACATGCCCCGTTCTTTAGACAGTGATCCAAAAAATGCGAAGACAGGAATGTAACATGGCCGCCTCCCTGAGTTGTCGCTTACTCGCTCACAGGAGGATATATATATATAAGCCAAAGTTAATTTGCAATACATAAGCATAATTTCATAAAGTTCCTCCATACAGATCTACCGTAATCCAGTTACCTCACGTAGACATAATTACAGTATGGAGCCTGTCATCTCCGTCGATACAAATTTGACCCTAGCGTTGCGAAGCACAAAATTCCCGCTAGGCCTAACCGACCTGAGATCATCAAAACAGGGACTGGAATTACCTGGAGTCCGAATCATACATGGTACCGTACATTAGGAAAGTCTCTAACACAACTCTAGTAGAGACACAATCTCCTATAGAAGAAAAACTACTTCGTAAATCATTTTTACTGAAGAATATACCAGCCCTGGAAAAATGCGTACCCGCCATTGTCACGGTACATCGGAACTCATCACGACTAGACAAGACAACTCCTACTTCCGCTAGAGCGGTGTAACAAGAATATAGTCCTGCCTACCCATCCAAAATATACAATATAGGACTGATTCTACTTGTACTAATAATATGTAATACATATGAATTCAGGCCATAAACATAATAAGCAAATTAATCTATTTTCTGGCCCTAAGAAATAGGTACAGACAAGGGTGTCATATCCATGCGCCGAATTAATATCAAGAACGATTACTCCTATAATCAACAGGGTAAAACAATTATGGATTATCTAGCCTTCCCCATAGACAGCATTTTCATACACAAATGAATGAATGTCTATATCTTTTCCATATTAAATAGCCATATCGATTTTTGTAATATGTGCGTCAAAATATGCACGCAACAGATATAAATTCTGTAATTTCTCATTCCTGCTGCCACCAGTGCAGTTTTTCCATGTTTGTTTAGAGTCCGACCGTTCCAGGTGCCAATCTTGGAGATTTTCATGGACGGAAAAAAGGTTAGTTAGCAACCCAGACTCCTTTTGGCTTTCTCTGGTTGGCTTCACGAGCCTTCTTTCCAGAGGACTTTCTTCTGCCTTGGACGGCCGAATGAGCTTATATTCTGTATGTGACTTATCCATAGTGCTTACTGCAGTTTTTCGGTTAACAATTTTTACAGGATGGGGTAACCAGCCGCATGCTTAACCCTCCTTAGTCGCTTTTTACGAATTGCCTGGTAGGGTACAGTGTTTCTATTCTTTGCTCCCCATCAGGCCCTGGTAACACAGGGGTGTTAACTAATATGCCTGCACAAAATAAGACATTCTAGTGACATGCATGTACTTAAAACATTTTTTTCTAACTTGTTTAATGCGTTAAAGCTTCTTGTAAAGTTGAGTATTTTATGCAACTGTCACGTATTGCCTCACCATAGCTCTACAGTAGTGGTCCACCAGTTGCCAAAACTCAAGAGTATCTAAAATGCGTCGTCAAAGGTGTCTACCTTAGCACTAGATTACTCTTGGCAGTGTTGTAGATAGAAGGGTAAAGACGCTTCTATCCCCAGGGAGTGTCCACAAGATAATTCAGAAGTCAAGAACAACTTATATCTGATCTATCGCCCTTTGTGAAGAATTAAGCAATGGTTTGAGCCCGTTAAATTCCCCAGCTGGTGTAAATCCAGCGAAATTCTTTTATAAGAATTAGCCCTATAGATGTAAATATATGTCTAAATGTATAGATATATTAAATAGTCTTGTTCATACGTTTGCTTTCATACTTATAATAAATGAATCAACTATGATTGTTATGTTTTGAAATGACATGTCACAAATGTAATAATCAATTAGTTTTAACTGGTTAAAATATAGATGAAATAATTGTGAATTTTAGATGAAAGTTTTGTTTTCATAGAGACTTGGTTTGAGGATTTATTTTAAACAAAGTTCTGGAATTTTGCTGTTTCCTAGAACTTAACTGATCTAGGTGAGTCCTACAGCCGCGGTTTCGTCAATTTTTCTGTGATGAGGGTACTTCTCCACAAAACTTGTCAAATTTAGGCGGTTTTGTGTTGATTCCCTGCTTTTACCTCACAACTAGTGGTGTAGAACTTTCGTCTTACAGCTTTGTATCACGAACCGTCTGATAGCTTCGTTCCACTAGCTTTAAACAAAAATAAAAAGAACAAATGCCTCTGCTAAGTACATTTGTGGTCCGCAAATTAACAGGCGCATTGTCTCACTGTCCACTCACAAATGTTAGTTTCTCTTAATAATTATTCTTGAGTATTCACAGCGTGGCTCAAGGAAGATGATTAGAAATCACCAATATTCTTCTGGGTATTACACTGGGAAAATATGTGCTTTGACAGCGCGAAATGCAATGATTTGCCTGAATTACATTTAACAAGGTACATATATCTCACAAAATGATACTATACACTTGATGCACATGTGATGTAATCATCACTCACCACTGCTCCAATCGGAGTCTGGGGTAGCTGCTGCTTTCGCGTTCCTGAGCGAATTAGCATAAATCGAATTCCAGTGCTTGCTGTTGTGGTTTATGAATATACTATTTCCATATGTTGAGGGTGTCTGCCTCATATTTAACCACTTAGCAAGAAAAACATGTCAAATTAACATTTGTAAAATAAATGTTTACACTTTCCCCAAAGTAACTTTTGGGAACACAATCTCCTGGCACAGTTAAAATAGGCAAAGCCCTTAGGATTATTTCGAATCACTTGGACCGGGAAATTCCTCTTATGACGGGTGATCTGATTCTTCAGTACTCCAGTCTTCTTATTTAAAAATGCAGGTTTACTTTTTTAAGCTTTAAAGTTGCCCAAATACTTCGATACTGGTCCTGTAAGTTTCTAGTCTTTGTGTTTAAAATGCGGGGTTACTCTTAATTTGCCCAAATACTTTGATTCTGGTCTTTTATAATTTTGGAATCCTTTGTCCGATCCTTCTCTTTCTGGCTCTGGTGAATTGCTAGCTTGACGTGGCGGTGCAGTCTGATCTGTGACTCCGATTTCGCTAGATTATATTTCCACTTCTCCGTTCAAATCTCACATTGTATTTGTAGACCACTTTCCAATGAAATTTAATGTCTATCCCGGCTCTCAAATTAAGCCAAAGGTGAGCTCTTTTAAACTATCTGGGTCGGGGTGTTTAATTTAATTCCACCCTAGGCTGTAGGACTCACCTAGATCAGTTAAGTTCTAGGAAACAGCAAAATGCCAGAACTTTGTTTAAAATAAATCCTCAAACCAAGTCTCTATGAAAACAAAACTTTCATCTAAAATTCACAATCATTTCATCTATATTTTAACCTTGTTGGGGGCGCATCATGGGGCGAAGTGATTTGGAAAGTATATTTGGAGAGATCGCTCTGCACCAAGATGTGTCTCACCAAAACACAAAATAAATATGGTCATTAACTATGGCTGCGGAGAGTAGCGAAGAATGACGTAGAGTACATAGTTACATTATTCAACAGTGTCGGCTTGTGTGGCGTGGTCCACTTATTGAGCGTAGAGAATTCTACTCACCCAGTGTATTCAAGATTTTAGATTTCGAAACAGAAATCAAGAGAGATTTGTAATTCGTTATGGGACAAACCCATTTTATCAGGATGTGTGAAATGTAAGGTAAGATAGGCTCGATTTGCCAAAATATATATGTTCGAAGACATGCCAAGGTTAATATAACCGGCATTCAAAGTTATGAACGTTGAAGAAAATATATGTAATTGCCGACCAAAAGAAAGTGTGCAAGAAGGCACGGAATATAAATAATATGAACATTGAAGGAAAATTATAGTGTATCGAGAAGGATTGGCAAGAATAAAATAAACGGACAAAAGTATGAATATGCTATACAAGCACCAAGGGATTAGTCTTGATAGCCTGAAGAATTTGACAGAGATGTGGATTCATTGTTAAATAGGAGTTTGAAGAAAGGAATCGATATTTTATATGAAGATGTCAAACTGTATCAGAGCAATGTGTCGCTCGTGAACGTTTTATGTGTCTAATAAATTTGAAAGTCGTTTGAAACAAAAGTCTTCGAGGAATGATTCAAAGTTGAGATTTTGAGTTTGAATATATTAACAGTTAACATTTTATGACAGTTTTGCGCTAAACTTGTCGCAACTTATTCTGACTATATATTTAATTTTGTAATGCATGGGAAATAACTCATGTAATTGTAGTCACTTTTTTTATTTCTACTAGTTGTCTAATCGTGTGACGATAGTTGCCGATAGTTTGTGTGAACGATTTTGAGTCATGTCCATATACGGAGCGCTCAGGTCGTCAGTTCTTAGAAACAGTTGGCAATCGCAATGTTTCAAGAGTCATTTCCTTTTAAGGTTCGAATCTTTAGTCGAACATCTTAGAACATTCTTCGTTCCGTAAGTTAGCTGAGCTGTATTCGATTCGCGTGTTCTGCGCATGTCCTAGGTTGTGTCATTGTTTGAATGATTTCCGCCCAGTTGACTCTTGGCAGATTTTGCTTGTGAGCAGGACGAAGTTTTTTGTGCTGGCGTCCTTGCTGATATTATTCAGGAAAGAGTCCTCATCGTTGTTGTTCCTTTTGAGATGATATATCTCTATGTTATTCCAAGTGCCTGGAGGCCTATGTGATTTATGTGATTTAATTCCTGATGAACAGGTAATTGAATTTTGCTGAGTAACTTTATCGCCATCTTGTGATGTTGACATTTTTGCCTAGCCTGCCTCATTAAAGAGTCTATGATATGACAAGTTTACTCAGCTCACGATCCACTTATATTGTCACGCATCGATTGATGCCTGTCCTAAGGACCATTTGCTTCCTGAACTTTATTGATGGATCTAGGTTTGATACCTTTCTTGTTTAAGGAACATAGAGGACGATAATGTGACGCTCAAAAGACATGCCTGTCTTGTTGAGGTCGAATATAGGAGACTAGATTTAATCTCCCATTTGATATCTACTAGCTATGATGGAAAGGGAAAGCTTACCACTTGACTACATGCCCAGCTGTTTATGATATCCTAAGAAGGCATATAATGTACCATTATTATTGATGCTGTCTGCTGTTCCTGCTGTATTGACTACGTCGATGATGTAATGACTATTGTTCTATACCAGTGATGTTACTGCATAATTATCTTCATGTATCTCGTCGTTGTGGCGTATATTATATGTTACCAACAACATCACTTGCTGTTCAACAATTTATTGACTTTATACGTTTATGAATTGATGTGACGTCCCTATCTGATACTTGTCTTCATAAACACGTCACACATAAACCAGACCACGACACCATAAGATCTTGCCTCATCATTCCTGGTGTCCGAGGGCGATAACCCTCCATGTTGAGTGGTGCTACTACCAAGACACATCAACACTTTATAGCTCCACATCAACATATCCAGTAGAGTACTGCTACACACCTCTAAATAGACACTCTACATATATCTGGTGGATTCTAGCACTCTACATATTGGTGGCCAGTGTGGGGATTTGGTGAGCAGATTCGGGGTCCCTTACCCACTACATTCAACACTACAAGTCAACAAACTACAAGACATCAACAAAGAATTTTGAAACTACTCGGCGTTGCCCGGTAAATGTGGAATTACATCTTTTTGCCATAAGCAAGAAATTTGACAGTACCCGGCGTTGTTACATATTGCCGGATATCACAGACTGTTGCTGTCTTTAACTCAAGTGAAGCCAGTCGCTGCTGTCAAGGTGCCAAGTGGCTGTCGTTGTATGAAGGTCAAGTGCCGGTTGTTTCGAGTTCGTTTTCAGAAGGCCAAGTACCGAATTCAAACATATTTACAATAGGATTCAGAAGGACAAGTGCCGAAACAACACTACATTCTATATATCAGAAGCTCAAGTACCATCGTCTTGACAGTTTTGGAACAGTTCAGATGTACCATCATCGTTGGATCTTCATTCCTTAGGACGCTGATTGTAATCCGTTTTTTCTGCTGGGCTGACGTTGGATTACCATAAGTTAAGTGGCTTGTTTTGTTTGTGAACTGTGCCCTTATACTTCTACTGAGTCTTCTGTGTTTCATCTCATTTTTTTGTTATATGTTATATGTTTATATGTTATTTGAATATTTATATTTATATGTTTATGTGTCTGCGGGTTTCGGTTGGGCGGTGTCTCCCTTAGATCATACCACGTCATAGAGGTTGTCTATCGTGAGCGTTTTCTATAGGGTGTGCAAATTTCCGATACTGGAATTTGCAAAGCGACTTCTGTTGCTAATTTTTTGTTATTTGTGATGACATGTGTTAGTATTGTTTTCGTTATTTTTCTGCATTCTTTAGTTCTGTTTTGATTTGTTTGTATTTGCTAGCCTACTCTTTTCTATTGTTTAGTTTCATACACCATTTTTGTTTATACACTGTGGTGTCTTGTATTTGTATTATCTTCTCGCAGATATCATCACATTTTTTGTGATATTTCTTTAATTTTCGCTTTATTTTTTGTTGATTTCTGCGAATGTTTTCATATAGTTGCTAAATCTTTGTTATTGTTTACATTGTATTGTTTACATTGTATTGTTTACAGTGTAATGTTTACATTGTTATTGTTTACATTGTGATTGTGTTTACATAGTCATTGGTTATACTTATAGTAGTTAATTCACATTTGATAGTGGATTATGCTTATGCATTACTACTATACTGATGATAAATAAATGATGAATAGTATTGTGCACTATTGAATGGGAAGTGCACTTATGATCAAGACTTGATTGATGATATTTCAACAAGGTCTATACACAAGTTCTTTGATATAAGACTTGTTTCCCATAGAGATTGGGATGATAATATAGTGTTGTGAGTAAGCAAGTACTTCATTTAAGACTTGTTATAATTAAATTTGAAATAAGATAATTAATTATTTCAGGTTGTGGACTCATATTATTACTCATCATGTCTACACTTGAATACTTTATTGAGCAGGGTAAATCGCTTGGGAAGACTGGTGATAAGTTAGAAGAATTTGCAACTACTCAATATGATAAAGCATTAAAAATGGAAGCTGAACAAAAGAAACTGCAGATGCAAGTTGATGAAAAGAGATACCAAATGGAAATGGAAAAACAAAAAAGAGAAGCAGAAGCTGAAGAGAAGAGACTACAGATTGAGTCTGACAATAAAAGACTTGAAAAAGAAGCAGAGATTGAAAATAAAAAACTTGAAAGGGAAGCTGAAGAAAGGAAGTTACAAAGAGAGGCTGATGAGAGAAAAGCAAAAATGGAGCATGAAGAAAAACTCTTAGCTTTGGAAGTTGAGAAATTAAAGGTGATGAACATGAGTAATGCTAATGATGCAAATAAGGTCTCAGATAAGACTAATGCAAGCACTTTCAAGCTTAATCTACCACCATTCAATGCTTCCATCGACGATATAACATTCTATCTGGACAGATTTGAAACTTCATGTAAAGTACATAACATAGATAAATCACTGTAGGTTTATCATTTGTCCAAAATACTTAGAGGTGATGCTTTGAGTATGTTAAGTATGGTAGATGAGCCTGACAAGAACAACTATGAGGTTGTCAGGGCTATATTGTTAAAGAAATACCAACTTGACGAAGGCGGCTATCGTCTTCAATTTAAAAATATGTTGCCAGAAACTGGAATGCAATTCTCTGAATTCATTTCAAAGATACGTCTTACTTTTTCACGTTGGGTGGAGCTGTCTAAGACAGAAAAAACTTATGAAGGACTTATGGACTTAATACTTAGAGACAAAGTCATGTCTTCTGTCAATGAGTCTTTCCTTGCTTTCCTTCACGAACGTAAACCTAAAACAATAAAAGAAATGGAAGATTTCTGTTGCCAGTATATAACTGCGCATCCTCACGTAACCATTGGTAACGCTAAAGTAAAAGAAGGTCTGCCAGTTGCTTCGGCAGCACCTTATGGTCAAAACTCTAGTCATAGATTCCAACAAAATTTTGATAGGAAAAGTAACCGTAGTTACGGTCAAAATTATGGAAATCAATTTCAGGGTGATTCTTCTTTGAAGAATTGGAGACGAGCTGACAGTCCTCGTTACTTCCAACCTAATAATTTTAGGCATTTCAGAAGAGGATATGGTAACAGAGGCTTTTCCTCGCGTAGACCTCAAAACCAAACAAATAGATGTTCACATCAATGTGGACATGATAATAATCACGGAAACTGTAGTTCAAAACAGGATAACGGTTATAATAGAGATTCTAATAACTTCAGAGATAATAATAACTCTGATAACTTCAGAGGTAATAATAGTCGCGGTAGATCTCAATACAAAAAAAGAGATATCAGCAGGCTAACTCTGTTCAACAAGAATCTCAGGGAGCTTGTAATCAGGTTTCTGATAATAAAACCTCTGACGCTGTCACTTGCTCCGCTTTTGACTTTGGGAGAGCAAACAAATGCTCCCAATGCAGTACTCTGTTCGAACCGACTACAATATCGACTTTGAGTTGTGGTCACCCTCTCCCCGCTCTTCCTGCTTCGGTTGCACATGACGGGAGAGGTTCTCTAATCCTACATAAGGGTCTTGTTAATAATACTCCGGTCTCACTACTTTTCGATTCCGGATGCACCACTATTGGTGTTAGACAATCGCTTGTAGAACCATCCTGTGCGACAAGAAGGGTTATCAAATGTGTCACATTTAGCGGCACTCTAGAGAAATATCCTACTGCTGTAATTCACATTGCCACTCCTTTCTTTACGGGAGATGTGCATGCCTGTCTCTTACCTAATCCTATTGCGGACCTTATTATTGGTCGTATCCACGGAGTTAAGGAATGTACCCCACAGCAGATTGCTGCTTGGGAAGATGATAATATGCAAGCTACCAATGCAGTGGTTACAAGAGCACAAGCTCTACAAACACCACAAACTTCGTTGAATAATGATAATGAAGTTCATAGCCAAGATAGTACCTTGGTTATTTCTCGTGACTCGTTCATAAAATTACAAGAAGAAGGTCCTACGCTAAAATAATTCTTCATTCTTGCGAAGAAAGGTGATCCGAATAAGGATACACAAAGAAAATCTTGGATGGCAATGGAAAACGGCGTACTTGTACGTATGGTACAAGACTCGGCTACGTCAGCACATTCGCAAATTCTTGTTCCCAAGAGTATGAGAGTGCAAATATTGCAACATGCTCATGACTCGCAATGTGCTGGACACATGGGATTTTCCCGTACAAAGTCGAGAGTCCTTGCGGCTTTCTTTTGGCCTTTTGTCAACAAAGACATTCGTATATACTGCCGATCATGTCAGGTATGTCAGGAGGTCAAATCTAGAGGACCACGACATGCTGCGCCTATCCAGGCTGCTGACATCCCTATTCGGCCATTTCAGAAAATGGCCATAGATATTATTGGCCCTTTTAAGATAAAGTCGGCCAGAGGACATCAGTTTATCCTTACATGTGTCGATATGTGCACACGTTGGCCAGAGGCTATCCCTCTAAAGAGCATATCTACTACAGATATCGCAGATGCTCTTTGGCTGATATTTTCTCGCTTGGGGTTCCCCAGAGAAATACTATCAGACCATGGCACTCAACTCATATCTGATACTATGTCTCAAGTAATGTCTACCTTACATATTGAACGATCTCTCAGTAGTATCTACCATCCTATGTCTAATGGGTTAGTTGAGCGTCTGAATAGAACGCTCAAGACTTTGCGTGGTAAGATAACTGAAGATCATCCTCAAGATTGGGACAGGGTTTTACCCGCGGCTCTCTTTGCCTATAGAGAAGTCCCTAATGAACACACAGGATTTTCTCCCTTCGAACTTGTCTTTGGCGCGCGTCCGCGCGGCCCTATGTCTTTGTTACACGATCTCATCACTGCCGATGATATTAGTGATGACACTCAATCCTCATATGAGTATGTCATTGCTCTTAGGCAAAAGATCATTGAGGCATGCAAACTAGCAACTGCTTCGTCAGAAATTGCTAAAGAAAAAGCAAGGCAGTTTGCTAACAAGAACAGATGTCTACGACAACTTTGTCCAGGTGACAAAGCATTCGTCCTACTCCCCAGGAGGGAAAATAGACTTCTGATTGCATGGAAAGGTCCATATGCAATAGTCTCACGAATTTCCGATGTTGACTATGTGGTCGATATAGATGGAAAGCATAAAACTTTCCATATCAACATGCTGGCGGAATTTCATGAGCGTCCAGACTATTTACTGCCTATTTTTCAGGCAACGGACGATTCTTCTGTACCTCATGGTCAATACTCATCCCTGTCTGTCATACAGGATGAGGAATCTGTTTTTTCTGATGTCGATCTTCCTCTTCCAGTGGTTCCACTACATTCCATGAAATCTTGGAAAGATGTCTCCATTTCTCCTAATCTTTCTGTTGATGAACATCGTCAAGTCTCGTCGATGTTACAGACATTTAAGGATGTTCTAACCGACATCCCTGGTCACACGCATGTCATAGAACATGACATAATTCTTACCGACAATAATCCTGTTAGGGTTAGACCGTATCCTATCCCTATACACTTTCAGTCACAAGTGGAAAAGGAATTGGATGAAATGATTCAATTAAACATAATTGAACCATTGACTTCTCCATATTCTTCTTCCATGGTTATTGTTCGGAAGAAAGATAAGAACATACGAATTTGCGTTGATTATCGCAAATTAAATCAAGTCACAAAGTTCGATGCTGAACCTATGCCTTTACTAGAAGATCTACTTATTAGACTTTCTAATTCTAGATTCTTCACTAAACTTGACTTGTCTAAAGGTTATTGGCAAGTGCCTTTAGCAGATCATGCCAAACCTCTTACTGCTTTCTCAACACCTAGGGGTCTATTTCAATGGAATGTTATGCCTTTCAGTCTTATGAACGCCCCTGCTACTTTCGTTCGCATGATGCGTCGAATTCTTTCTCATCGTTCAGACATCATCGCATACTTAGATGATATCTGTCTCTTCAGTGATTCCTGGGAAGATCACTATTTGGGTTTATATGACCTACTGTCCACTCTACGTGAGTTTAATTTGACAGCAAAACCCTCTAAACCCTATATTGGTTTTGGTGAAATCTCTTTCCTGGGTCATCGTGTTGGTCATGGTCTCTTGAAGACAGAAGACCACAATACTTCGAAAATATTGAACATCTCTGTACCTAAAACGAAGAAACAAGTCCGTAGTCTCTTGGGTTTAATTCAATTCTATGGGAGATTCATCCCGAATCTGTCTTCGATCATGGCACCTCTCTCAACTTTGTTGAAGAAAGGGTCGCCTAATCTGGTTCGTTGGTCTCAGGAATGTCAATCTTCCTTAGACCAGATCAAGAAAATATTTTCTTCTCCTCCCATCCTAAGATTACCTACTCTTGATAGGACTTTTGTTCTTCGAAGTGATGCTTCATCCACTGGGATCGGAGCAGCACTTATGCAGGAATATGCTGAAACTCTGCATCCTGTTATGTACATTTCTAGAAAACTAAATGCGGCAGAGAGGAACTGCTCGGTTTTAGACCGTGAGTTGTTAGCGATGGTTTGGTCAATTCTAAAACTACAAAGATTCCTCCTGGGCGCACATTTCATTCTAGAGACTGATCAGAAAGCTCTTACAGCTATTCAGACTAAGAATTTGAAGAGTTCGAGATCCACTCGATATGCTATAGCTCTTCAACCTTTTGACTTCACGGTACGAGCTATCCGTGGTGCGGATAATGTGATGGCTGACATTTTGTCTAGATGCCCACATGATTCCAACTAATACTTCTGTCCTATTTCTAGATATACGACAGTCATAACACATCTATATTACTACAATACATTAGCACATCTGTCCTCACTTTAGGTGAACACATACTATTGTGCTTTGTTATCATCTTTTTCTGTTCCCATCTTTAATATAAGAGGAAGACTGAGTAGTTAATATAAGGGCCGAAAGTTTACTCGGCCACAATTATTAATAATAATGTATTGTATAGTATGAAACATAATGGCTATTAAATAGAATTATATTGGTTGTTTTTTCTCAGCATGTCATTGATGATCTGAGAAGCTACCTTTCTGTTGTCAAACATGGAGAGTTCCACATTGTGTATTTACCCTTGGAACTACAGGAGATGTGTCCTGGATCGTCATTTATGTTTAATTTCATTATGTAATGATATTATTAAACGTTTAGATAATATACTATTTAATATTCACTATCAGATGTGTACATCCATTTTAAAGCGGTAGTAGTATATGACACCGCTATTTGATAACGATTGTATTACACGTGCATATGTATATTGTACTTACATGCTAGTGTAGTGTGTGTTGGTAGCACCTCCCCGATATAATTTTTGAATCAGATTTTTTATCTGTTGAGAAATATTCTCACCAGACACTTTATGTGTCAATTTAGCCTCATATTAGGCAGTGCAATTACTTATCCTCGCATAATTCGTGCGTTGTTAAACCGCTTTTGGTTTTACTCTTGGATATTTAAAAAAAAAAATGTTGCACGTTTTTTTTTTTCGGGAGGTTGCGGTAATGTTGCGCTAAACTTGTCGCAACTTATTCTGACTATATATTTAATTTTGTAATGCATGGGAAATAACTCATGTAATTGTAGTCACTTTTTTATTTCTACTAGTTGTCTAATCGTGTGACGATAGTTGCCGATAGTTTGTGTGAACGATTTTGAGTCATGTCCATATACGGAGCGCTCAGGTCGTCAGTTCTTAGAAACAGTTGGCAATCGCAATGTTTCAAGAGTCATTTCCTTTTAAGGTTCGAATCTTTAGTCGAACATCTTAGAACATTCTTCGTTCCGTAAGTTAGCTGAGCTGTATTCGATTCGCGTGTTCTGCGCATGTCCTAGGTTGTGTCATTGTTTGAATGATTTCCGCCCAGTTGACTCTTGGCAGATTTTGCTTGTGAGCAGGACGAAGTTTTTTGTGCTGGCGTCCTTGCTGATATTATTCAGGAAAGAGTCCTCATCGTTGTTGTTCCTTTTGAGATGATATATCTCTATGTTATTCCAAGTGCCTGGAGGCCTATGTGATTTATGTGATTTAATTCCTGATGAACAGGTAATTGAATTTTGCTGAGTAACTTTATCGCCATCTTGTGATGTTGACATTTTTGCCTAGCCTGCCTCATTAAAGAGTCTATGATATGACAAGTTTACTCAGCTCACGATCCACTTATATTGTCACGCATCGATTGATGCCTGTCCTAAGGACCATTTGCTTCCTGAACTTTATTGATGGATCTAGGTTTGATACCTTTGTTGTTTAAGGAACATAGAGAACGATAATGTGACGCTCAAAAGACATGCCTGTCTTGTTGAGGTCGAATATAGGAGACTAGATTTAATCTCCCATTTGATATCTACTAGCTATGATGGAAAGGGAAAGCTTACCACCTGACTACATGCCCAGCTGTTTATGATATCCTAAGAAGGCATATAATGTACCATTATTATTGATGCTGTCTGCTGTTCCTGCTGTATTGACTACGTCGATGATGTAATGACTATTGTTCTATACCAGTGATGTTACTGCATAATTATCTTCATGTATCTCGTCGTTGTGGCGTATATTATATGTTACCAACAACATCACTTGCTGTTCAACAATTTATTGACTTTATACGTTTATGAATTGATGTGACGTCCCTATCTGATACTTGTCTTCATAAACACGTCACACATAAACCAGACCACGACACCATAAGATCTTGCTTCATCATCCCTGGTGTCCGAGGGCGATAACCCTCCATGTTGAGTGGTGCTACTACCAAGACACATCAACACTTTATAGCTCCACATCAACATATCCAGTAGAGTACTGCTACACACCTCTAAATAGACACTCTACATATATCTGGTGGATTCTAGCACTCTACAGACAGGGAGTTCATATTCGAATCAGAATATAAAAGAAGAACGATTATACAAAAAAGCTGTGGCCAGAGTTTTTGGTGGCAATACTTCTACTAAAATAGAAAACCCTAGACAACATTCAGACAAGAAAGGAATTGTTCTTAACAGATGAACCCAACGTGAATTCATGGGGGACTCATGTCCGGTAGCCACCACAACAAATCTATGCCACATTGTTCAAGACTGTCAAGAATTTAACAATTCAAATACGCAATGTATTGAGAAGATTTAATCAAGAACAGTATTTCAAAGAAATATTCAAACTTAAACGGTTATCGGAACTTCAAGGACAAGGTGCAACCTTGGAACAGTAAGCAGATGTCAAGGTTCGGGACGATCAAGTTGAACTGGAACATAGAATCAACAACTGTTATCAACAAAGAATGGGTCTAGAATTAATCATTGTTGCAAAACTAAAATACTTTGACTGTCAAATGTTTAACCGGCAACATGAAGCAAAGTGACGTCATATGCAAATATTTTCAGCCGTCGACAATCAGCAATCTACCAGAAGTGAAATCAGGATTCTACTCAAAATAAGTCTTTACCACCATCATTCTACAATCAACACGTCAAGGATATATCTACGAAGTATCAAAAATTTATGAAACCAGCTTTGCAAGTAAATTGTACATGCCAGGATCTAGGTGAGATCGTTCCTTGGTTGTTCAAACAGTCCAAGGCCATGTTTGAGAAGGACATTTCTTGAGTCACTGCAGATAAGTATTGTATTCAATGTCGATGTGTTGTCTGATCATTCCGACACCCTAATGTCACCCTTTCTTTGCTGATCGCAATCTTTTATTATTACATTACATGTCTATATGTTTATCGTACTTATATGTATTGCGGGAGGATGGTATGGGCTTAATATTTCTGTAACTTCTTCGGAAGATCCAGAAATTTTAACGTATCTGTAGGGTTTTATTTAATGTATTGTCAAAGAATCCAGTGAGTACACTGAAGAGTACCAGTCTTTGAAAAATCATTGAATATATTATATAATTGTTTAGTTGTTTCGTTTACGTATCATGTTCATTATTTTAACAACCTTATTTATGTAAACAGGTCATTATTTATACGTTTGTCAACTATCTCCATCTTGTCTTATTGTTGCAGTTAAATACGACTTTCTGTATTCGTACGTTCATTTTCTGTCTTGTTTAATTTCTTAATATTTTTATATAATTCCTTTCTTTTATCATTTGCGTCCTTGTTATATTTAGTTTCCTTATATTCGTTGTGGAATTTGCTGTGATTTGATTACAATCATCATCATCTTTGGCTATGCCATTCATCTTCATTAACACTTCACATTGCTCTTTACATTAATTTATTTGACATTACATTTAAATAGGTATCATTATTGGTATTGTTGGTTAAATAATACTACATAAAACAGATAAATTTACCTACAACCATTTCATCCTTAGAGGATTTTCGACAGGAAGGTATAAGAAGAGGCTTATCAGGTGTTGAACTAGAAGATTATGCAGATACCAAATATGAAAAACAAATAGCCCACATAGAGAGAATAGCAGAACGTGAATTAAGAGCTAAGGAGATGGCTCAAAAAGATAAAGATCGTGACCATGAAATAGCCTTAGAGAAAATAAAAATGGAGGCAATGGAGAAAGAGTATAAAATGAAAATGGAAGCTGCTGCTCTAGAACGAGAAGCAATTGAAAAAGAACAGAAAATGAAATTAGAGGCAATGGACAAAAAAATTGAAATAGCAAAGATCCAAGCTCAGTCTTCTGGCGAACACTCTAGATCATACAATGATCATTCTTCTTGGCAACCAAAATTTAAATTACCTCATTTTATCGAGACTCGTGACCGCATCGATAGTTTTTTTGAAAAATTTGAGATGAAAGCCAATGATATGAAAATACCAAAAGATCGCTGGAGCAATTTATTGTCAGGTCATTTAATTGGAAATTCCATGAGGTGTTTAATGCAATTACATCAACAAAGTCGATTAGACTTTGACATTGATAAACAGGCTCTTTTAAGAAAATTTCAGTATACGGAAGAAGGTTTCAGGGAAAAATTTCATAAAATATTACCTGATAAGAAAGTTGACTTCGGATAATTTATGTCCTCTATAAAGTTTTACCTCAATCGTTGGATTGAGTTAGCTGATATCCCTAAGACTTATGAAGGGTTAATTGATTTGATGTTAAGAGACAAAGTTCTCTCGGCAGGTAGTGCCGACATTACAGCTGAAACTAATTGATTATTACATTTGTGACATGTCATTTCAAAACATAACATTCATAGTTGATTAATTTATTACAAGCATGAAAGCAAACGTGTGAAAAAAATATTTAAAATATCAAATTTAAAATTCCAACTCATAACCTCTTCCTAAAAGTGCGGTAATACTTGCGATTGCATCTTTCTGCACACTCACAAACAAATCTGGGAACTTATTTCCCGTCTAGATAATTTCTGCCAGCATTGTCTCCCCAGACTGATTATCTGCAATAAACATGATACCAGTATGGGCCCGCGGAAACTATTATCTCATATCACCTGTGTCTTTGCCCATCCCTCAGACGGCTTTTTCAGACAATCGCTGCCTTTGAATCGATCGTACGAGACCAGCTTGTAAAAACACCGATCGCCTCTGTCCAGGGTGGCTAGACGGTTTATGTGATAAACGTATTACCCACTGACCGGTCTAATTAACCTGGTGTAGTTACAGTTCACATGGCGAAACGTAAACAAGTCTGGGTGCGGCGAAAGAGCAAAAAATGTAAGGGCATAAATTAAGCCAAACAATAAGCGGATGAAAGAGAGAGAGGGTCACAAGAGTATATGAACAAACCGTTTTGTCATAGCAACAATCCTTTGTCAATGGAAGTAAGAAAGACAGTTCTTCAGTGTTATATAGAATGGATCCTGACGTATAGGAGTTAGTCATGGACAGTTAGTACACGAGTAGGAAAAGCACTATAGGCAAAAGAGATGTGGTTTTACAGAAGAATTACAAAAATAATATGGACATTAAAAAAGAGTAAACAGCATGTCCTGAAAGAGGTCAATGCGCAAAGACAACTTATTTCACAAGTTAGATAGAAACAATCCAGTTTTTGGGGGGGCATGTTATGAGAAGAGGAAAGCTGGAATATATGGTAACAACAGGTAAGGTTGAAGGAAAAGGAGATAGAGGAAGACAAAGAGAGCAAATACTGGACAGTTTGACATTGTGGCATGGAAGTAGGTCAACAACAGAATTGATAAATTGTAAAGAAGATAGGAAGATGTGGAGAGACATGATCTCCTATACCACTAGGCATGGTACTTGATGATGATGACGTGAAGAGCCCAAGTGCCGTGATGGTACTATGTTTTATAAAACAGAGTGAGTAGACATGACCTATGTATGTGTTGAGGGCAATTGGGATAGGTTCAATTCATTTATATTCTTCATGTGGTTATATAGTTTGTGTGCACGAGTAGGAGGGAGTTATGTGTTTATGTGAGGAGAAGAGGGATCTGTGTGTGAGGTGGGGACTGCTCTGTGTGTGTGAGGTGGGGAGAGTTCTGTGTGTGTGAGTGTAGTGAATTTCTAAATACAATATCTAAATTAATATATAACAATATAGGGCATAAAGGCAAAATAAGAAAGTATAAAAGAATTTTATGCTAGAACTGTTGGTATCGCCTACGCCTTCAGATTATTATTTGCTAACGAATAGCCAAACAAAACGGTACCCAATTTTTCAAATTCGTCCTTGACATAATCACTTTTCCTAGTTCTAAGAAAATATGTGCCTAAAATGCATCGTGGAACGAGGAGGGGAAAAGATAGATGAAATGCTAATTCGTTTCGCATTGATTTTAAACTAAAAGCCAATACCAGCACAGGGTCAAGCCTTGCCTTAGGGGTTTCCCCAAAATACGAGGAAAAAGTTAGAACATGTAGACAACTCGTGTCACAAAAACAACCTTAGCTCTTATTTCAAAGGACGTAATTATCACGTAAATAGAGAAGACAGCACATGGAAAAGAATTGAACGTGTAGTAGACTAAAAATAAAAAACACTAACTTAGAAAAAAAAACGGTGTACTTCGGAACCAAGCCAACTAGTCCCATATAAATTGTATATTCGTGTACCTTAGGACTTGTTGACAAAGAATATGGTAATAGTTACGCAAATAGTCCATTAATTAACTAATTATAGCCATAATACTATAGTGGATCCGACCAGACTGTCAAGTAAAGATCATGCCTGCTTATAATTTTTATGGCATGTTTTGAAAAAACGACTTTGGGTAAATGAGGTTAAAAGGTACGGGATATTTGATTGGGTGGATTTTGAAGGAAGGCGAAGTATGATTGGTTGACCTAAAACTAAAAATATATTTGCCTTGGAAACATATTGGGAGTTGTTATTTGAAACGATAGATTCAAAAATAAATGTAAACATGGTCCCATTGGACAAAGCAGTAGATACTGGTACGAAACGGGAACTGTTCACTGCCATTTCAAGTAAATTTTGTGTAAAGCAAGATCGATGAGAGCAGGCGGAGAAATTTTCTAACATAGGAAAAGCCTGGACATAGGGCAGATCGAAAATGTGCCATATACTATTGCCTAGTCATCGGTTACTTGTGTTATTTCCTTGCATCTGTGGTAAGATTGATTTTGTTAACATTTTATTTAAAATAAAATTTGAATGTGAAATACTAACATACGACTGTAAGTAAGTGAGTCTATGGCAGACTCAAAACAGAGTCTAGAGATTGATCCAGCATATGAAAGACTATCAGAGAGGTGTAGACCAACTAAATTATATAGGATTATCATCAGGAGCATAATACCTATCCTATTGTATGGACAACAGATTATTGCTGGAATTGCAGAGGCGTTGTAACTATTAGGGGAGAGGAATACTGGTATACCTGGTCACATCAAAAGAAACTGGTGAAAGGGATTGTCGTAAAGAGCTGCTCTTGCATGTATGTTTGTTTGTAATGTGCCTGTACTGGTTGTTGAATATTATTGTAGGCTGTTGATTACGAAGGAGGCATATCCTTCTGATTTCAGAGGGTTGTGGTTGCTGTCAATAACTGGTGCCAGACTACAGTGGGCCGATATATTCATGCCACAGTCTTGCCTTTTTCGGAAACAACTGTAAACCACTATCATTCTTGAAGAAGTGGGAGCTGAAGGTTGTCGTTCAGCGAAGTGCAGGAAGAGTCCTACATCATATTACAAAGATAGGTGCATGTTCGGCACCTGATCGCTCAACTAACATTATATTAACATAAGAGACTGGGAATAGTGATATAAACATTCCATCAGTGTCCACAAAAACTTACAAACAACATGCAGAGATGATGATAATAAACAATCTACCAGTGTATACTAGAAGTCACCTCAGTTAGAAAATACACTACACCCTTATATAATAATAATATGTGTATTATGGACGATCCGTCAAGGCCTAAAATCCCATCCGCTGCAGACCCAAATAGAACAGTCCCAACTAAGATGGTTTGGCCATGTCTGCAGAATGGGAGAAGATCGGCTACCACGACAAGCATGGGAAACAAAGAGCCAGGGATCCAGACCTCCAGGACGACCCAGAGTCCGCTGGGAGGACAACATTAGACAATCTTTGAAGGACCGAGGACTAGAATGGAACCAGGCCAGGAAGAAGACAGCTGATAGAATGGTCTGGCGCTCTCTCTTCCAAATCTCTACACCTCACGGTAGAAGGGGAACGACTAAGTAAGTAAGTATTATGGACAGAAGATCCATTGTATAAATTGATTGATGTAATTAATTTCTATGATTTCACTTTTGATTGTCAGTCCTGATTCCAAATAAATTAGATTCAGGACAATAAATTGAAAAAAACATTAACTTTACCAAACTTTCAACCACTGACTTACTAAAGATAGTCTTTTAAAGTGTGGTTCGTATGTGATTGTCGTGGTACTGTTGTGTTGTATTAGATAATAAAATAATTGTGTAATTGTTTATATGTTTAGTTGGTTAATGCAACCTTACACTAACATTTTATAACCCTAGACACCAAACGTAGTCATCTTACAGTCTATCTAGAATACGTCTGAATGAGATCATAGTGGTGGTAGTAGAAAGGTGCTCTGAAAATTTACTCTAATATTTATTATATTCAGGGACCTTCACAGCTGACCTCATTCAGTACACTAAGATTTCTTAACAACAAACTGTATTAACATCTAACCACCACAGTGAGATGGAGAGCGTTCTGTGTTGGTGTGAGAATGAGGGAGTTCTAAGTGTGAGAGGAGGAAGGAAGTTCTAAGTGTGAGAGGAGGAAGGAAGTTCTAAGTGTGAGAGGAGGAAGGAATTATGTGTGTGAGAGGAGGAAGGAATTATGTGTGTGAGAGGAGGAAGGAAGTTCTAAGTGTGAGAGGAGGAAGGAATTATGTGTGTGAGAGGAGGAAGGAAGTTCTAAGTGTGAGAGGAGGAAGGAATTATGTGTGTGAGAGAATGAGAATGATGCGGTAGTTAAGTGTACGTACATCCATATGTATGTCTTGATTTCTCTCATTTTTCGAACCCTCTCCACACACACAATCTTACTTAGTCCTTCCTCTTCTACCGTAAGGTGTAGAGGTTTGGAAGAGAGAGCGCAATACTATCCTATCGGCTGCCTTCCTCATGGCCTGGTTCAAATCTAGTCCTCGGTCCTTCAGAGATTGTCTAATGTTGTCCTCCCAGTGGACTATGGGTCGTCCTGGAGGTCTGGATCCCTGGCTCTTAGCCTTCCAAACCTGCCGTGGCAGTTGATCTTCTCCCATTCTGCAGACATGGCCACACCTTAACACACAATCAAGCCTGTTATTTAGTTTAATTTATGTTCCTTAGAAAGCTCCGAGGCACCACTACAGCTGCATCCTTGCAGGAAACCTGTATCGTGCTGCTGCTGCATTGATGCTTTCTGTAGAAATGTGTATTATATTATGAGGTTGCAAGTCCCATACCCAAACTCACATTTACTCGCATCTTACGGCATGACTAAATGAGTGGAAGTTCTATTCCTTCTCGTCTCCTGAGACCACCCAGGAACTTTATAGGAGCAGCAAGCTTGTACATCAAATAAAGTTTTCGTTGTGAATTTTATTTTTATTTCTCGTAAATAAATTGTACGTGGAATGTTTTACTTCATTGCATATTTGACTCAGATTTATATAATTCACAATCGTTCTGAAACTAAGCCAAGAATTACGTTATATATGATGTGATCGAAATAAATGCTGATGCTTATTTGCATTAACATAACAGAATGTAAAATAAAACAATGGTTGTAATTTAGATAAGGGAAGTAACTATACCATAGGGGAGGAAACATTTTATAAAGGGGTATTAATACAAGATTGCTAGTGAGGAAAGCACAACACAATTACACGATTTTTATTACAAATAATTAATTTACAAATTAGACAATACAACACAATTTTGATAATTTCTAAGCATTCGCGTGCAAAAAAATTGATATAAAAATGAAGTTAAAAACATTAAAATATTATCTGATGATTCTAAATAATTTGATGGATTTTGGCTTTTTTAAAAAATATTTATATTTACAAAATGTATATTTTGTAGCAGGCAAGACATAAAGAAAATTGCGAGAAGTTACACTCACAATATTTAACCTCAGAAAAAGACACAGCATTACTAAGTTAGAAAACGAACTTTTTACTCCTTTCATTCATCTCTTTTTATTTGCCCATAGAGCTAAGGCCTATAAGAAGTACACGTCTAACCTCCTGTCCAGTTATATCCCTTACACAGTTATCAATTTGTTTTTCATCCCCGCCATGTCTAATTAATTCCATTGTCTATATATGTTTTTAACTCCCTTTACTTCGAATCGTTGTATCATATGTACAAGGTATATATACTACTCGTCAAAAGTCAAGGGCCACTTAGAAAAACCTTGGTTGAAACCATAAAACAAATCTGATATAAACGTAATTGGTATCAGTCAAAACGGCATTTATTGAATGCCAAATTGACATGTCACGTAAAGAAATGAAAACACACATTCAAACGCAATGAAGCTGTGAAGTGTGTCACCCACCTTTTCAAAAGTCACACAATAGATATTGGACAAATAGACATTTCAAAATCGGGTATGACCACCGTTTGCAGCAAGGCATTCAAGACAGCGTAGACGCATCGAGTTCACAAGGGTCCGAAGAGTATCCTGAGGAACAGCTTGCCATTCCTGAAGCAGAAATGCAATCAGCTGTGCAACATCCATTGGCAGGGGATGATTTGTTGACAATCTTCGACCAGCACATCCTAGAGGTGCTCAATCGGAGAAAGGTCAGGTGAATGAGCTGGCCACGCCATCCTGATGATCCCATGTTGCTGAATAAACTCATTCACCACACGAGCTCGATGGGGGTCGAGCGTTATCATCTTGGAGGATGACATTACCCCCTATGGCCTCCAGAGCAGGCTGAACAATTGGTCTCAAGATTTCGTTCTGGTATCTTGGGCCGGTCAAATTGCGTTGGATGATGTAGAGTGGGGTCCTGCCGTATCTGTAGAAGCCTCCCCAGAACATGACAGAACCCCTACCATAACGATCCACCTCTCGAATTGTGTCATCAGTAAATCGCTCTCCTGGTCGTCTCCAAACTCGAATCCTGCCATCATTGAATGACACAGTGAAGCGAGATTCATCAGTGAAGAGAACTTGACTCCATTGTTGCCTTGTCCATCGGATGTGCTAGCGACACCAAGCAACACGGGCTCTGCGATGAGCAGGAGTAAGAGGGATTCTGACTGCAGGACGTCGAGCAGCCAGTCCAAATTCATGTAAACGTCTGCGAATGGTGCTTTGACTAACATTAACGTTTACAGTTTGTCTCAGCTGACATCTTAGAGTGGAACAAGTCACTGTTCGATGGCGCAGGGCTGACAACAAGAGGTACCGGTCATCATGTCTATTGGTGCATCTAGGGCGACCTGGCCGGTGGCGATCCTCCACACTTCCTGTGGCCTGAAATCTCTCAAAAATTCTTTGGATAGTAGAGTGTGACACTGCAAGCCGTCTAGCAACCTCACGGACAGATAAACCACTTTCAACCCACGCTATAGCTCTCATTCTTTGTAAGGTGTCAAGACTTCTTCTCGGTGGCATGGTTTTTGTAAGTGATGAAACTACCCTAAGTCTGCTGATTGTAAAACAAATAAAGAGTGAACTCTGTTCATGAAAAGTCGCCATTGCACGTGGAATGTCAATCAGCACGATTACTTCACCTGTTTAGTTGTACGGAAGTTTGAAAAAACAGATTAAAAATGTGAATTCATGGTCAGCAAACCAAATGGCACGTGATCACCATGGTTGTCGGTGAGTTGTTTTAATGCTTAACGTGCATAGAGGACTGTCAGAGGAAGATATTGCACCCATTTTTACTAAAAACTTCCTTCATTTAATCATTCTATGCACTTATATAAAAGTGTATTGAAAATAATAGGGTGGCCCTTGACTTTTGACGAGTAGTATATATATATATATATATATAGACGTAATCTCTACTGCAGTTAGCACAGTCCTTCTTCCGAAAACCTTTATACTTATCGCCCTCTTACTGCAGCGTGAACAGCCATAAAAATTTTGTCTTACAAAGCAGGATGCAGTGTTGCTTTGCTAAAAAAATACAATGTTTATTCTATTTTGTGTGCATGCAACTGACAGTAAAATAAGCAACGAGGTTGAGATATAAGCTTTCTGCTGCCTTATTTTATCATCGTCACCATTATCATCATCATTCTCATCATCATCATTTTCCTTTGCGCTCATTAAGGAACATAGAGACATGACTAGAGCTAAATCCCCTAACAGGAAGCCTGTACCAAACATTCACACACGCCTGTAGGCGTGGTTTTATGCCAATTTGTATTACTGTATTTTCTCGAGTATAAGTCGAGAAATATTTTTCTCTTTGGCCTTTAAAGCACGTATCCCCATCCCCGACATATATTCAAGTAAAAAAAAAAGATTTATGAAACTGGTCAGTGTTGCCCTAGTGCGACCTCACACGGGTATCCGTTGGATATAAAACTGCTGTTTTATTAAATATTATTATCATAATATCTTAAATAATACCCGTCTGAACTCCTATTAAGTCACGTATTTTTACTAGAGTTCGCCTAGTTGACCAGCCTCCTTCGTTTCATCTATCAGAAATACCATTACTTCTTTCACTAGATTCAATGTCGTTAGTGTCATTGTCAGAGTTAAAATGATGCCCTTATTCAATATACACATCTGATTAGGCCGCATGGATAGCATCCTGATCAAATAGCAAATCACTACTCAGATCCCAACTTAAAAAAATAAAAAATTTGATCGCCTCTAAAATATATATATATATATATTTTTTTTTTTTTTAAATTAGAAAAACGGAAGCATTTTACAGTTGCGGAAATCGACTTATGACACATGTATCGCTAAATACAAATAATCTCGTTGCTATTTAGCAACGACCGACAACAGTAATAATGACTTTCCGGGCGAATGAATGAACGAACACTATTGTCATAGGGTTGATAACTGGGCAACCTACCCTTTTAGTCTGACATTCTACCCTTTCTTTCTCTCATCTTTTGTACTGAATTCATTTATTCTCACATACATTGTATATATTATTGGGGCGATTTCAAGCATTTTTAACTGGAAAGGATTTTTCTGAAAATAAAAATAAAAATGCAGAAGCCAAGGAAATTCCAATGCAATGTGGAGACTCGGAATCGACGAAACACGCATTCGTCTTATAATCGGATCTTTAATTTTGGATGCTTTTACATTATAAAGTCTAGGGGCCGACTCACAGTCTTATACTCGAGTACATTCGGTACTTAATTAAGCAGCCAACCTCACATACAACCTCCTATTAGTCGTCTAGTAAGCTTGACTATGCAGTAGACCTATTCTATCTTTGTCTCTTCAGAGACTGCCGAGTCCTAAACATGGTTCTGTTTTATATGAACTTTGACTATTTTAACAACATCACAACATAAACTTCCTCAAATATATAAACATTCACTTACATCCTTTGATGAGTGTTTATACACGATGTAAATACTGGGATTTGGCTATCAAAAAAACTTTCATACATCCAGCACATTTTAAACAGTATAAATAGTAATGTGTCATATTTGCAATCACCAACAGTTGTTGTTGTTGTTTAACTAGAACTGCTGAGCTTCTCGCCCTTTTGCAGCCAATACCAAGTTGAAGACTCCTTGGTATTATCTACATTGTAGATCTAGGTTTTTTTTTCTGTAGCTTTTCTGGCACTGGGAAACGTGTTGAGTTGAAGTCACGAGTTCCAGATTTTCCAGCTTGGCTTGCATTTAAAAGATCATCACATCTGGTCCCAAGCTAAGAGGAAGAAGCGTGTGGCATACTATGCATTGCCAGCCATCCAAGGGGGGCTCCTCAAACATGCAGAGCTAAAATACTGTACTCTGGTTCTTGGCTCTCCCAAGAAATTATCGCGTCTTACATAGAGCCACTTCTCAGCTCCCCCCAGCCTATCATTTGTCCACAGTGAGATCTTCATGCATACAACCAGCCAGGTAGAAGCCAAAGTTACATCAGGGGCTCAAGTAACCCCACCAAGCTTAATATGCAATGCCGGGTTCTCAACAAGTTTCACCACAGGGGGAATCCCCAGAAGTGTGTAGATAATTTCAAGAGTCAGTGACGGTGTAATTAGCCTCATAGACAGAGGTTTACTTCCACATATGTATACTGTAGCATTGTACATAGCTAGTGGTCATACAAGGATGACTCCCAGATGTGCCTTCTTACATAACCTCCAACGGTAAAAACACAACATGAAACTTTTTGACAAAATCGACTGGCAGTCCTAAGGTAATTAAACTGATAATTTTCTACACATACGAACCTGTTATTGTCATATGATACAACTCATGAGCAAGTATATGTCACAAAATACATTTGTTTATCTTTACCTCGTCTAAACCATTTCTGTCCCTCAAATGCTTGGCATAACCCGAGGAGAGACTTTTTGGCAGAAACAATGAAGTTATCTTTCATGCTGCTTTGGAAAGCTGTACCTTATAAATGGTGCGCTAATTTACATTCACCGTGGATGATGTTCCCTCAACCAATGACTGGTCTCAGATCTTCACAAATAGAAGGTTTTGATACTCGGAACCTGAGATCCGTGTATTTGTTCACAAGAATCACAGATTCCTGTTCAAAAGAGCACTGTATCCATGCATTTGTTCACAGATACCTGTATTAGTTCACAGCTCCCTGTATTTGTTCATAAGAAACAGAGATCCGTGTATTTGTTCACCGATCCCTGTATTTGTTCACAAGAAACACAGATCCCTGTATTTGTTCATAATAATACAAATCTCTGTATTTGTTCACAGATCCCTGTATTTTGTTCATAAGAAATATAGATCCTTGTATTTGTTCACAAGAAACACAGATCCATTTATTTCTCTGTTTTCGTTCACATGAAGCACAGCTCCATGTAATTGTTCACAGATCCGTCTATTAGTTCATATATCCCTGTATTTGTTAACAAGAATCGCTGATTCTTGTATCTGTTCACAAGAAATGCAGCTCCCTCTATTTGTTCACAAGAAATATAGATCTCTGTATTTTTTCACAAGAAGCGAAGATCTCTGTCTTTTTTCACAACGAGAACAGATCTCTGTATTTGTTCACAAAGAGAACAGATCTCTGTATTCCCAAAGAGAATAGATCTCTGTATTTGTTCACAAAGATAACAGATACCTGTATTTGTTCACAAAGGGAACAGATACCTGTATTTGTTCACAAAGAGAACAGTTCACAAAGAGAGCAAATCTCTGTATTCGTTAACAAAGATAAGAAGAACGTGTATTTGTTCACAAGAACCAGTGTTCTGTGTTTATTCACAAGGAAGCGGAGACCCCCCTATCAAGTCATAAGCTAACGTATCTTCTAAAGGGAAGCATTTTGCTTCGACGTCTAACAATTTTCCCTGAATCAGTCATCCGTGGAATTCACTGGCACACACGCATACAGGGGACTATTTTGTCGGCTTGGACGATCACGTGGTGATTTATAGTGGACCTTTGGGCTTCCAGAACTGAGGGCAGCGATTTCTCCATCTTCACTGGATTCTTGACCAATGGCATCTTGTGGCTGAACGTACGGAACCTTGATACTGCTGCTGACAGATGGTGGTCTTCTGTAGGCTGGGAATGTAAATGTTATAAGTTTACAATTGAATCTTCTTCACATTCACACAATCACTTTTGTCTATTAGTGTCTTTGTCACTGTCCATGCTAATCTCTTGCCGACGCATAGTTTCCGTGGGTGTATGACAAGACGAATAAAGAATAGAACTACTCCACATTCATGCATGTCGTATAAGGCGACTAATGGGAGGTTGTGCTTGGGGCTGGCAACCTGTTGATGTGAAACAAAATTCCACAGAAACACTTGCTACAGAAAAATGTGAATTGCTGTTCATCCGTTGTATCGTTCTTTCGGTGACATAATTTTAAACTGTCAGTATATTCTCTTTTTTTCGCCCTTTATCTATCCTTTTTTTTTCTTTACTGTCATGCCTTCCTGCTGTTTCTTCTTCTGATAAAATGCCAAAAACTAGAGCATTATTTTCTTCTATTGTGAATAATAAGGTTCTTCTACGCAATGATCGTTTTCATGGCATCATCATTACTTAGTTTTAGCCGTCCATCTTATTCTTTTCATTGTTATGTAAAACCACAACTTTGGTGCTTCCAGGGATTTTCTATCCGTGCTAATAGATTGTCTACGACTCGTTTCCGCGTGACTTGATTGGCTCTAAATAACACTAACAAACTATCTTTCGTACCTCCTTTAACAAATGTTAGTTGCATAAAATGCGCTTCATTATATAAAAATATACCAGTGCTATTTTAATCTTTGTCTCTCAGATGAACTTCTATCTGAAGACAAAACGTACCAAGTTATTTGAATTAGGTATTCAGAAACCTACGTGAGTCATGTAGTACCCTAGATGTAACTTTTTAAAAAAACTGTTAAGAATGTATTATTTAGTCTACACAGAACCTTTCCTTTTGTTTAACTTGTAATTCTTCTGCTTTTGCACATAATTAATCAACCTGTCTTTTATGGCCTATCCTCGGTATTTCGTGGAAGGACAAAGTGACAAATGTCGAGGTACTGTCACGTACTGGCCTTCAAATCATGTGTACCCTGCTTAGGCAGCGGAGAATACGTTGCCTTTGCCATGTCCGCCGCATTGAAGATGATAGCGTCACCAAAGATATTGTCTATGGACAACTGGCATATGTGCCAAAAGAACAGTTGGCTAACCACAGCTGAGGTTCAAAAATTTGTGCAAGAGAGGCACGATGGCACTGGAAATAAATCCAGGAACCTGGGAGGATGAAGTTGCCGATCGCACCAAATGGCGATGCTCTCTACTGCTCCACATCAGATTGGGTGAAAAAAAGCTTTCACAACAAGCAGAAAAAAAAAAAAATAACCCGCCGTAATGAACACCAGAAAAAAAAAAAAAAAACAGTTGACTGCTCTCACCTCAAGGATGCATCCTCATAGTCAGTTACGACAGAAGGGTGGCTACTACTAACTTTTATAGGCTGTATGATACATTAACATTCTAAATCTATTTGTATTCTGTTCAAGGCAATGCGCTGCAATGGACGTAGTTCCCGTTCCGTGTATGACTATTGTACCGGCTTATAGACATTGTTCCCGTTCCGGTTATGAATATTGTTCCTGTTTATGGACATTGATCCCGTTCTGTTTATGAATACTGTTCCTGTTTACGGGCAATGTTCCCGTTCCGGTTATGACTACTCTTCACCACTAACAGGAAACTCTCTGTGTGTGTATGTGTGTGTGTGTGTGTGTGTGCGTGCGTGCGTGTGTGTGTATGTATGTAATGTATGTAATGTACGTACGTATGTAATGTACGTACGTACGTACGTACGCACGCACGTACGCACGCACGCACGCTCGCACGCACGCACGCAGGCAGACAGGCAGGCAGGTATACAGTGTGTCCGGCAGAATCACTACCAATAACAAATGTCAATATTTTTTATACTAATAATAGCAGACCGACCGGATTTTGATTTTCTGTTAGGCAAACTCATTAAGTTTCAGTAGCAACTCACCAAGTTTCAGTAGATCTCCACATGAGCGCCTTTAATGGCTCGAAGAATGTCAAGACGGTATTCTATCTCTCTCCACATGTTTTGCAGCATCTGAGGTGTGACGGATGCACAAGCGTCAATTATTCGCTGCCGAAGATTATCCAGTCTCTGCACCGGAGTTTGATAGACAAATCTTTTTACGTATCCCCATAGAAAGAAATCTAAGGGGGTCAAATCTGGTGACCTTGGTGGCCAATCAATGGGACCTAATCTTCCAATCCATCTGTCTGGAAATTGTTGATGAAGGTAGTTTCTTACTTCATTGGCATAGTGTGGAGGTGCTCCATCTTGCTAGAATATGAATCCTTCTGGTATCCTAGGAACTGCAAAATTTTGCAGCATGTTTAGGTATGTTGCTCCTCTGACTGTGGCTTCGGCGAAGAAAAATGGCCCGATCACATAATTCGAGGTTAAGGCACACCACACGTTAAGTTTAGGGCTGTCTCGCTCATGCTCCATTACGACATGTGGGTTTTCATTTCCTCATATCCTACAATTATGCCGGTGAACTTTTCCACAAGTGTGTAAGGTCGCTTCATCGGAGAATACCACACGATTGAGAAATTCATAGTCATCATCGAGGTGACATAGCATTGCATTTGCGAACTCGGCCCGTCTGGGTTTATCATTTGGCTGTAACTTCTGCACTAGCTGGATCTTGTAGGCTCTAAGCCGCAATCTTTTGTGCACAATGTCGTGAACAGTAGATTTTGGAATACTCAATTCTCCACTTGCCCGTCGAATAGATTTCCGCGGGCTACGTTGAAAAGCTTCGCTAACTGCTTCAACTCTATCTTGAGACGCTTCATTGCCGCTTCCCTTCTTTCTCAACAAAGAACCTGTTTCCAACAGTTGGTATGTCGCTCTGGAGGTTTCTGTCCATATTCCTGCCTGAATCTCCTTTGCACAACAATGGGAAACTTTAATTCCGCAAGACAATAACAGCATTGCACTTTCTGCTGCACCGTGAATTCCGCCATTTTCACTACACGCTTCATCACATTCCGAGGCTGCGCATTACGTATGCGTTATCTGCACATTATCGGACAATTTATCAATTATCTCACAGCTCCTAAAAATGTGATGGTTTCTATACGAGGTAACCATAAAAAAATTATTCTAACTTACATGGATGAGGAGATATTGACATTTGTTATTGGTAGTGATTCTGCCGGACACGCTGTATATCTATCTATCTATCTATCTATCTATCTATCTATCTATCTATCTATCTATCTATCTATCTATCTATCTATCTATCTATCTATCTATCTATCTATCTATCTATCTATCTATCTATCTATCTATCTATCTATCTATCTATCTATCTATCTATCTATATACAAGGTATATATATGTCTATCTATCTATCTATCTATCTGTCTGTCTGTCTGTCTGTCTGTCTGTCTGTCTGTCTGTCTGTCTGTCTGTCTGTCTGTCTGTCTGTCTGTCTGTCTGTCTGTCTGTCTGTCTATCTATCTATCTATCTATCTATCTATCTATCTATCTACACATCCATCCATCCATCCATCTATATGTCTGTCTATCTATCTATATATCTATCTATCTATCTATCTATCTATCTATCTATCTATCTATCTATCTATCTATCTATCTATCTATCTATCTATCTATCTATCTATCTATCTATCTATCTATCTATCTATCTATCTATCTATCTATCTATCTATCTATCTATCTATCTATCTATCTATCTATCTATCTATCTATCTATCTATCTAATCTATCTATCTATCTATCTATCTATCTATCTATCTATCTATCTATCTATCTATCTATCTATCTATCTATCTATCTATCTATCTATCTATCTATCTATCTATCTATCTATCTATCTATCTATCTATCTATCTATCTATCTATCTATCTATCTATCTATCTATCTATCTATCTATCTATCTCTGTCTCTGTCTCTGTCTCTCTCTCTGTCTCTCTCTCTCTCTCTCTCTCTATATATATATATATATATATATATATATATATATATATATATATATATATATATATATATATATATACAAATATATCTGCCCTGTCTGTCTGTCTTTCTGTGTTCATGTAATGCGTTCACTTGTCTCGAAACACACACACAAATTAAACATTAATGTTTGTTTCTCCAAATTTCAACAACCACACTTTTCTCCCTTCAGTTTTACTATCATAACATTGTAATACAGACACATATATACGTGCACCCCATATACGCCGATACATAACTAGGCATAAAAACACGTGTGGACATACACATACATAGAGTACATACTTCTCCCACGTCTAGGAATGCCTGAGTGTGGTATGGGAGGCAGTGGCATGTGCATGTGATGGGCCGCTATGCTGTAGTGACTTCTAGAATTCAGTGTACGGGCAGAACCCTTGCTCTTGAGGGTGGAACTGGTGCCACCCCAGTCCAGATGATGATCAGGTGCCATACAATAAGCTGGGGGTCTGTATAAATCGTCGTCTCGATTCTGACAGCGACCTTGTCAAACAGAGACACGCATTTGATTGACAGTTCATTCTTTAAAAAAAAAAAAGTAAATACAAAAATAGGAAGATAGACTTTCTATGTTAAAAAAATAAAAACTCGGTCCAGGGTCAGATTATCCATTAGGCTAAGTAGGCATAGATTTATGCATAAAAATAATATGTTTGTGCTTAGGAATCGCATTCATTTCGTTCTGACAGTAATAACAAAAATAGCTTAAAAGACATAGTGCATCCCGGAAAAATCATAACGGTGCATGAAGTATTGTGTTTACCTTAATAATAGTAAAAATAATATTAATAAACAATAAAAAAAATAATTACCAATAAAACAGGTAAGCAATGCTAACAAACTAACATACCAGTCTATTAATAATACTTGTATATACCATCAGAGCTTGAGCGGATGGCACGTGACAGGAAGACTTGACATGTGTTTGTTGAAGGCCTATGCTCCTTGGGGAGCTAAAGGGGATTGATTGATTCATTCATTGATTAATTGATTGATTGATATACACTCACCATGCAGGAGGGGGTGGGGCACAAACATAAAATAGCCTAGAGGCCTTTTTTTGTCTTAATCCGGCCCTGACTCGGTCGCGCGCAATGGTTACAACAGAATATTTCTTCTCTTTCGTCCTTCTCTCTCAAGTAATTACATCTTTTTCTCTCATAAAGTTCGTGGTTAAATCTGTCTTTACTCTTCTTCTTCTTACAACATTCAAACCTCAAAGGAGCATAGGCCTTCAACAAACGTTGAGTCTTCCTGTCTCGTGCCATCAGCTCAAGATCTTTCAAGATATATAAGGGGAAGTAAATATGTAAAATACCAAGATATGTAAGGGGAAGTAAAAAGTAAAAAAACCAAAGACAAATACGGGGAAGTAACAAGTAAATTATACCAAGATATAACAAGTAAAATATATCAAGATATATAACCGGAAAAGAAGAAGAAAAATATCCCCTATTTTTCCTAGGGGTCTTTGAGAAGACACAGAAACAGCATTACTATTGTTTCCTTAAGCATGTCATAAAAGACGACTTCAATGAGATCCTAGATGGGGCTGGCTACTTAATCATGATAATAAATTGATGCAGAATAAACTCCTGCAAGAGCACAGGAGTTTTGACGAAGGCTGTCTGCAAGGATGCCAGCTGTAGTGAGAGTTCTTTCCTCCGACAGCAACGAAAAGAGATTTCTTGCTTTGTAAATATATGGAAATCGAAAGAAATCCTATCCAACACAAAAATAATGATCTTCAACTCAAAGGTCAAGGCCGTTCTATTGTTTGCTCTGAAACAAGAAGAGCAACACTAAAAGTCAACCAGAAACTTCTAGACCAGAGGTCGCCAACCCAGGAGTTTTTTAGATCTACTTTAAAAACACCGAGCTCCCCAAAGACCTACCTTCATAAAATAATGTCTGTTTTCTGCTTTAAGAGTTTGTGCATTTTGGAATAAATCCACTGGGTAAAAGAAACAGAAAGACAACGTAAAATACGCGGAGGAGGGCAAGTGCGGACTGAACTGGACTTTCGACCAGTGTCCAAAAGCCCACAGCAGTAGGACCCTGCTCACTCCTAGCTGCTATTTAGCTTAATCAACTATCAAAATCTCTTGTTGCCAAAAGAGGGGGGGGGGGGGGGGCAGATCGTGATCAGTCTGCCCCTGGAGAAGAGAATAGAAGATGTATGAAAGTGATACAAAAATAATAAGAAACGACTTTGAGAAAACATCACAGGACAGAACGACACGACGTGAATTTGCTGGAGTCTTTGCTCCGTTGGGAGTTGTAGTGTAGTGAACGAATAAAATGTAAAATGTATTGTAGGGAAAAAAATTCACAGGAAAAAAGTCACAGGGGAAAAAGTGAAAGAAAAAGATCACAAGAAGCAGAACAAGACTCAATACAAATACAACACACACACACACACATATATATGTGTGTGTGCCTACGTATACCTCTATGTAGGCCTACAATCTTAACCCTGTTTCTGCATCTTTCTGTAATTGTTGAACTCTCTCTTATTTATGTTAATATGTTAATCAGTCTCAACACTGTAATGTATAGAACTGATGGTAAATTAACGAAATTATTGATTAAAATCTTTTTAAAAAAGCAATTAAAAAAAAACCGAAACAGTAAATCTTTGTATAAATGGGTAACATCAACCTGCAATGGATTAAGGTAGGTCAGGTGACGTCAATGTAGGAATAAGAATTATGAGAAGTTTAAGTTTCACGATATTATGTAAGGTGTTTTCAATCTGTTCAAGTCATGTATTGTAAATTAAATTGACTTAAAGGTTTTTGTTTCATTCCCTTACTTTGCTTAGGAAATTTAAATAAACCCGGGCGCGGACATTTGAAGATTTTTCGTCGGCCGTGATTTGGACTGGATTAACTCTAGCCCTGGCGAGTACATTTGAAGCAGTGTCGTCGACCAGGGACTGGCGGCTCCTGAGCCGACCCAGCTCTAAAGGGTACCTCCGAAATCGGAGAGTATCTGCCTGAATAGCCAGGGACACCTGTCTCTGTGCAAGAAAAAAATGGATACTCTCGTAAAAATCAGTATCAGGTTAGACATACTATCCTGAGATTTCGCCTCGAGTAATAGCGGTATACGCAAAAAAAATAATAATAATAATAATAATCTTATCTTTTTTCACATAAAGTATAATTTTGTTCCTGTGACTTTTTGTCCTATCCAAAATTATACCTATTTTTCCTGTGCGCACACCAGTAATATATGTTTGACTGAGTAAATATATCTTCTTCTTCTTCTTCTTCCGTCCTTAGCCACCGACCGTCAAAGCAGTCAGTGGCCATTACGCCTAGTGGCGTCTTAGGGCAACAGCAGATAGGTTTTCTTTGCCATTGTTTCCCATCACGCCTATTGGCGTCTTTAGGGCAACGGCAAATCAATCCATTTGCTGTTGTTTCCGTAATCGAAGTGACTGGCAAACGGGTGATCAGCCCGTTGGTAAGAGTAAATGTATACCGTGAAATTTTCTCAAATACCGTCCTGTCTGCGTAATTCTGCCGTAACACAACTCTTTATATTTGTATAATATTTCAGTGGATGGGTATTGAAAAAAAAAATCGAAAAAGGTGATTTTTCTTACAATGAAAAAAGTCAAAGACAATAGCCAACATTGCGGCCACAGGGCCTTCGTCAGGGAAAGAAAAAAAAAGTGAAGGCTAGGTAGAACACATAATAGTCTAAGTAAACATAAATATAAATATTGGGTACTTCCCTAAAGGCGGCTACGACTTATCACGCTCACCGAAAGGAGAGCGTGCCACGAGAAATGAAATGGCGGCCATTTATGGATGTAAACAGTAGATGCTTAACAACGAAACTGAACAATAAACTACCCAAATATAATGATAATGAGTACTGGAGATTAAAGAGATAGACGATGACAGAATGAGTAGGAAATAAATAAATAAAGTAAACATAACAAATAAGAAAATAAAAAAAGAGGACGATCGACGGAGAGAAAAAAATAGAAGTGGAAAGGGTCACCTCAGACAAAGGAGTGTAGGGGTGCTAAGACCGCCTGGTTTGAGAAACCCCAAGTGATGGATGAGACGTTGCTCAAGTTGGACTCGGCTGGCAGTATCAGAGAAGCAGGATCCGATCGCAGTGACCTGGATGTCGATGGTGGTCAGGACACTTAAGGTGAATGGCACTGATGTGGATTTTTGTCGGGTGAAGTCATAAAGGTGTTGGCTGAATCTGTCCGGAAGTCGTTTATCTTTTTGGCCTATATAAGTTTTACTGCAACGTTTACATATGATTGTATATTTGACGTTGCGTGACTCGCATGTGAAGCTATTAATGATGGCGAACGTGGCCTCAGGAAAAAACACCTGGTGGGTTTGGATGACATGCTTGCTCGTCATACATCATGTCCGACCACACGGTAGTGTGCCAAAGTAACTGGCAGTCTCATTAGGGACACGGATGGGAACAAGAAGATCCTTCAGGTTCCATTCGCGTCTATAAGCCACCAATGGCGTCTCACTAAACGCTTCTCGGGTCACAGAATCTGCTTGGAGAATAGGTAAGTGGCGGAAAAGGATCTTTTTGACTTCAGTGCTTTGAGGATGATAGGTCATGATTAATTTGACTCTATCAGAAGTGGGTTTGTGATGTATGTTGATGGCCTCCTGGCGGGAGATAGGGATAACACATTGGAAGGCGGAGGTGAAAACATGATCCTGATAAAGTCTGTTACGAAGGAAATCCAACATCTCATGAGCTCGGAACTGGAAGTCATCGTCGTCTTGGCATAGACGGTGGAGGCGGAGAAGTTGGAAAAATGGAAGGGAGTCACGACAAGCCCGAGGATGAGAAGAAAAATACAAAAGGTAGCTATGGGCATCCGTCGGCTTGTAGTGTACTGAGATATTAAGGCCGGAGGGGGTGAAAGTAACAGTAATATCAAGAAAGTTGCATGATATTGTGGTGATGAGGGAGGTGAACTTGACTGTGGGGGGTGGAAGTGGTTGACGAAGTCGATGAAGCGGGATCAAACAGTTTCTGACATATCTGTGAGACCTCTGCCATCGTCGATATATCTGTGATACATCCCAAGAAAAGGACCGGAGTATTGTTGCCATATCTGATTTTGATTTTTACTACAATATTTCAGGCGGCCACTCAAAGGAAATAACATTAACTTGTAGGTTGCTATGTAGTGGTTACTTACTCCTGTATCGGTGTAACAGCAAAAATACTGCCAGAAATAGTAGTACGGATATTAGGACCAGCATTACTATAAGAACTGTCATTGGTAGATTACCGGTGTCGACTGTGGAAAGAATACAAAAAAGCTCCAATCAACAAAAAAAGTAGATTCACTTATTATGAAATCAATCATTCAATACCACATACATCTCCAAAGAGTATAGGCCTGCAAGAAGCACACGCCACGCTCCTCCTGTCGCACATCATCAAGTCGCACATCATCAAGTCGCACATCATCAAGTCTTTTCAAGTCTTTCTCGTCACTTTCGTTTCTGTCTCCATATCTCTTTTCCATCTGTACTTCGGTCGGCCTCCATTTCATTTACCCTGGATATTCCAGACCAAGGCCTGTCTGGACGTGCTACGATCATACCGTGTCTTGACTTGACTTGACATGACGACTTGACTTGACTTTGATCCACTGTCACTGAGCGTCAGCTCTTGGTGACTTGACCGTGTCTTACCAGGACCCGAAAGGTGAGCATTGACAAGTAATACCATTACCAATCATGCATATCGTAAGAGGCGACAATAGAGGGTTGGGCACGGGTCCAAATACGCTATCTTGTAATAATTAAAGCCACACAAACTTGAACAAAAACTTGAAATTCTTTAACACTAAATGTTTCAAATAAAGAAATTGTATCTACACCTCAGTTGGCATGGGTAATCAATATTTGTTCTGTCTAAAGTTGAATCCATGTTTATAAAGTTCTTATGCTGCGTCCGACTGGCTAAGAGGTTATCGCGTATTCCTCTGCCGGCACAGTCAACGGGTTCAGGATTGAAGCGCGGTAGCGTCACGCTCTAGCATCATCATTATCATTCCTTTTCGTTCCCTGTGGGTCATAGGGCAGAAACAGTTGCTCTCCATCGATTTCTATTATTTGCTGTCTTTTTCATATGTGCCCAAGTCATTACAATGTCCCCAGCCTTCTCTTCAACAGTTCTTCTCCAAGTTCTCTTTGGCCTCCCCACTCGTCTTGTCCCCTGTGGGTTCCATTCAAAGGCAATCTGGCTGTGCTTGATTTTTCTCTTCTGAGTGTATGTCCTATCCATCCCCACTTTCGTACTTTAATTTATGTTTGTATTGGCTGTTGTCTGCATCTTTCAATCAGTCAACAGGTTCAGGATTGAAACATGGTAGCGTCACGCCCTAGCATACCTAGATGTACATAAAATTGTTGGTTGTCTGTAGGCTGTCTAGGAATTTCGCTATTTCCATAATTTACTGATGTATTGCCTCAATAAAATTATCCAATTAAAATTGCCGACCGCCTTAAAATGTTTTTCTTTAACATGTTTTAAAAACTGGCTAGAATGTTTCTGTGTAATCGTTCCTATGCGTATTTATAGTCGTATTCATCAACCAACTGGAACAAACTGTTAATTGTTGAAATGTAAAAATAAAGAATCTTCTTCTTCTTCCTCGTTCGCCCTGAAAAGGACGGTATAAAGAATCTAAAACTCAAAGATTCCCTGAAGACCTCTGTTTGAACGACTTTCATTTTATTTTACACAAGACTTCCATGAGCGACACACTGCTCCAACATAATTCAACATCTTGTAATTGAATACAGATTAATTCCTTCGATATATTCTTTATACCTAGTTCCACGCTTCTGCAAATTTCTTTCTCCTATCCCATCCCAACTAACAAAATTACCGATGTATGTTACATCGGTCGGTCTCACTCAACATAGTAACTCGCGCCAGAAAAAAAAGTGCGCAACGCACGGTGTGCAACTTGCGCAGCGTAGATGTTTTATAAGTTTATAAACTAATAAAACGATATTGAATCAGCTTTACAAATAACAGTTCACATGAGACAATAAAACAATACAGTATTTTGGTTTTTTTTTTTTCACGAAATTAGTAGCACTCGACAAAGAAAAAGTGCGTAAAAATTGGTGTTCATGAGCCCTCACCCGATGTACAAATCATGAAAACTTGACAGTTTTTGTTAAAACCACTTATTATCAGGGAACACTCTTTGAAAACAATCAGGGCACTTTCACACGAAATGTTGTCATTGATAAAGTTGATAAAGTTGAATATTTTATTCCCGTTAATGATATCCACCAAAAGGATAAATATAAGTGGATGGAAGCAGACATCATCATCATCAGTTGATAAGATCTCTATGGTGTTGTTTGCTCCACTGTAGTGTATGGAATGTCAACTTGACCTACGCAGTGGTGTGTAGACATGGATTGAGTGTATAATGTGCGAATGATAATAAAGGTTCGTGGTGTTGACAAAATGTTCTTTTCTCACACTCATGTATGGCTGGAAGTCATCGACACCAACGACTGTGTACCTTTACTAAAGTTTAATTGGACGTACACACTCGACAGCACAGATAGTGACAAATCACAGGTTGGCATAATACATCATAGTACAGTGGATAACTGGTCTTGCAATGTTATGTTACATGGGCACTCATGTAGATTAATATTATAATGGACTGTCAGTAGCCAAGCCCTCAGTATCGCCCATACATATATATCATCTGACTTCACTGACTGAGCACGTCAGCTTATAAACAATATTTCAGATGGCTTCTAAACCTAATCTCGTTTAGCGACGATTCTCCCACATAATGTTCAGCACATATTTTTTTCATATAATAATATTGAACCGCTGATAAAGGGTTCTCATGTGTAGCAGTGATCTCTGGACTAAACAAGCGATAATACGGGCATCCCCTTTTCTCTTCTTGAAAGTCACTACATGTTTGGTTCCAAGATGGCTTCACTCGTGAGCTGTCACTCACGTTTGGATACAGATAATGAATCTGTCCTAAAGTTAGTCATTCATAAAACATTGCATTGCTCTGTAGATTTGATCATGAACAATTGACTGCATTCTACAGAATATAGTGCTGCTAGGAATCGAAGTCGTTTTCATCGAGTCAAATATATTCTCTTATCGAAAATGGTGGCTTCGTACGAGAGTTCATAAAAGTATCTTGGATTACCTTGGTATAAGAAATATGAAACTGCCATTCCTTGGCAATACGAATAAACACTGGGGTAAAGCATACACGATAGGTCTAGACGACTATCACTTTCCCCACAAATACTGAGATCACTTTTTCCCCGGCGACAGGCCGACATAGGAAACACAGTCCCTATCAGGACGAAGCCAAATCACACCACACTCTAGCGACACATCCGCCGAATAGCCTTTGACCTCTCTAGAGACAACAGAACATATAGTTCGACTTAGATATGTAAAGATATACAGATATAAGACAGACTCGTCCTACACAGACAAACAATACACATAAATTCAGGCCATAGATATTCTGAAGCAAGAACAATCTATTATTACCCAAACACCGAATAAATCGCAGTAAAATGGATTTATCCGCGGAGTTTGATCGAAGAGATGGCACAACTTTCAAGGGAAGTAACTCAATAATGACTTTCCCTTAAGCACTAAAAAATTACCTATGTATAATATTGTAAGATATCAAAGACTGCACGTAACAGTCTTACCACACCTCCCGGGAAAAAAAAAATGGAACATTTTTTTTTTTTGAAATACATCTAGGAGCAACGTACAATAGGCTCACAACGCATGAATAATGCGCAGATGAAAATATCAGGAATACCTATAACGCCTAATATGAGGCTAAGTCGACTTATGGAGCGACTGGTGAGAATGTGTCTCATAAACTGAGAGAAATTATTTCTCTACAAGTATATTTTTCCAGGAAGGTGTCATCAAAGTATAATACAATTCTGGCAATTACACAATGCCTAAAAAATTCATATCATCATTTCGTATTAGATATCTTAAATTTATGATTTATGAAGAAAAAATCATCAAAGCACAGCGGTGAATAAACATCAATGAACCGCTATGTAGTGATACAATCATTATATTATTAAATTACAAATGTGTATCTATCATGATATAGAAAAGGAACTACTATAGAACTAGACATATCAAGAAGTCTAAGCCCTAATAGTTATGTGGAATCATGTGGGCATCTTGACAGAATGTCTGCCATCACATTATCTGATCCACGAATAGCTCGCACAGAGAAATGAAAAGGTTGAAGAGCAATTGCATATCGAGTAGACCTCGAGCTCTTCAAATTCTTACTCTGTATAGCAGTAAGAGCTTTTTGGTCGGTTTCTACTATGAAATGTGCGCCTAGAAGGAATCTCTGTAGTTTGAGGATCGACCAAACCATAGCTAATAGCTCACGGTCTAAAACCGAATAATTCCTTTCTGCCGCATTAAGTTTTCTGGAAATATACATTACAGGATGCAGAGTTCCAGAGTACTCTTGCATTAGTGCCGCTCCAATCCCAGTGGATGAAGCGTCACTACGAAGAACGAATGTCTTATCTTTAGTGGGTAGCACTAAAATAGGTGGTGTTGAAAACAGTGTTTTAATCTTATCCAGAGAGCATTGGCATTCCTGAGACCAGTGGACCACATTAGGCGAACCTTTCTTTAGAAGTGTTGAGAGAGGTGCCATGATAGAGGATAGATTCTGAATGAATCTGCCATAAAATTGAATAAGACCTAACAGACTTCTCACCTGTTTTTTAGTCTTAGGGATTGAGATGTTAAGTATCTTACTAGTATTATGGTCCTCTGTCTTTAGGAAACCATGACCAACTCGGTGGCCTAGGAAAGAAATTTCGCTAAAACCAATATAGGCTTTAGAGGGTTTCGCTGTCAGGTTGTGCTCACGCAAAGTAGACAGCAATTCATCTAACCCTGAATAGTGATCTTCCCAAGTATCGCTGAAAAGACAGATGTCGTCTAGATATGCAATGACATCTGACCGATAAGATAGGATTCGGCGCATCATGCGTACGAACGTAGCTGGTGCGTTCATAAGACCGAAAGGCATAAAATTCCATTGGAACAAACCTCTAGGTGTTGAAAAAGCCGTGAGAGGTTTGGCGCGTTCAGATAAAGGAACTTGCCAATATCCTTTAGACAAATCAAGTTTAGTGAAAAAATGAGATTTGGAGAGTCGAGTAAGTAGCTCTTCCAGTAAAGGCATAGGTTCGGCATCGAACTTCGTTACTTGATTCAATTTTCGATAGTCAACGCAAAGACGTATGTTATTGTCTTTTTTACGCACAATAACCATCGGCGAAGAATATGCAGAGGTGGATGGTTCGATTATTTTCAAATCTATCATCTCATCCAACTCTTTCTCGACCTGTGCTTGAAAATGTATAGGTATAGGATAAGGTCTAACCCTAATAGGAGTATGGTCAGTTAGAACAATGTCATGTTGAATGACATTCGTTTGTCCAGGGATGTCAGTGAGTACATCCTGAAATGTTTGCAACATAGTTGAAACTTGTCGCTGTTCTCCTAGAGACAAATCAGGAGAGACAGTAACGTTCTTCCATGATTCACTGGAATGAAGTGGGATCATTGGAAGAGGAAGATTTACATCTGAAAAACTTGTTTCCTCATCCTGTATCACGGACAGTGATGAGTAATGACCATGTTGTACTGGAGAATTGTCCGTTGCTTGGAAAATGGGTTGCAAATAATCCGGACGTTCATGGAATTCAGTAAGCATATTGATGTGGAAGGTTTTATGCTTCCCATCAATATCGACAATATAGTCGACATCGGAAATTTTCGATATTATATCGTACGGACCTTTCCAAGAAATAAGTAATCTGTTTTCCCTACAAGGTAGTAATACAAATGCTTTGTCACCAGTACAAAGTTGTCGTAAGCATCTCTTCTTATTGGCAAATTGCCTTGCCTTCTGTTTCGCAAATTCAGAAGAAGAAGTTGCTAATTTGCATGCTTCGATAATTTTTTGTCTCAACGCGATGACATATTCGTAGGATGACTTTGTGTCATCGTCAATATTGTCAGATGTTATGAGATCGTGAAGCAACGACATAGGGCCACGCGGCCGCGCGCCAAAGACGAGTTCAAAGGGAGAAAATCCCGTATGTTCATTGGGTACCTCTCTGTAAGCGAAGAGGGCCGCAGGTAAAACTCTGTCCCAGTCTTGAGGATGATCCTCAGTTATCTTCCCCAGTAAGTTTTTAAGTGTTCTATTAAGGCGTTCGACCATACCATTAGACATTGGATGGTAGATACTACTTAAAGATCTATCTATCTGCAGAGTAGACATTACTTGAGACATGGTATCTGATATTAGTTGGGTGCCATGGTCTGACAATATCTCTCCGGGGAACCCCAGACGAGAAAATATAAGCCAAAGAGCATCTGCAATATCAGCAGTAGTAATGCTCTTCAGAGGAATAGCCTCTGGCCAACGTGTGCACATATCAACACACGTCAAGATAAACTGATGTCCTCTGGCAGACTTGATCTTAAATGGACCAATAATGTCTATGGCCATTTTTTGAAACGGCCGAATAGGAATGTCCGCCGCCTGAATGGGTGCAGCATGCCGTGGACCTTTGGATTTAACTTCCTGACATACTTTACAAGATCGACAATAAATCCGTATGTCCTTGTTTACCAATGGCCAAAAGAAAGCCGCAAGGACTCTTGACTTAGTACGGGAAAAACCCATGTGTCCAGCACACTGAGAGTCGTGAGCGTGCTGCAAAATTTTAACTCTCAAATTCTTGGGAACCAGGATTTGAGAATGACTTGACGTAATGGAGTCTTGAACCATACGTACAAGTACGCCATTCTTCTTTGTAATCCACGATTTACGACTTGTGTCTTTATTCGGATCACCTTTAGTTGCAAGAATGAAGAATTTCTTCAGAGTGGGATCATCTTCTTGCTGTTTTATAAACGAGTCACGAGAAATTACCAAGGGATTATCTTGGTTATGCACTTCATTATCTTCAGTAGATGAAGTTTGAGGCATATTAAGAGCCTGAGCTCTAGTGACTACAGCGTTAGCAATCTGCATGTTTTGCCTTTCCCACGTGGAAATTTGTTGCGGAGTGCATTCCTTGACTCCATGAATGCGACCGATGATGAGGTCAGCGATCGGATTCGGAAGAAGACATGCGTGTACATCTCCTGTAAAGAAAGGAGTAGCAATCCTAATGATAGCAGTAGAGTATTTCTCTAATGTGCCGCCAAATGTTACACATTTGACTACTTGTCCAGTGGCACGGGAAGGATCTACGAGTGACTGCCTAACACCAATTGTGGTGCATCCAGAATCAAATAGCACAGAGACTGGATTGTTATTCACTAAACCCTTATGTAAGACAAGAGAACCTCTTCCATCATGCGCGACTGATGCTGGAAGAGCAGGAAGAGGATGGCCACAGCTTAAAGTAGACACTGTGGTTGGCTCAAATAACGTTTTGCATTGGGGGCACTGAGATGCTCTCCCAAAATCAAAAGCGGCACATGCCATATTACTAGCATCATTATTATCTTTACTCTGTTTATAGGCTTCATGGGACTCTTGTTGTGCAGAGTTTGCCTGAAAATGTGGTTTATGTCTTTTGTTTTGAGATCTACCTCGGTTATTATCACCTCTGTAGTTATTGTTACCTCTATTGTAACCCCTATTTGGGTTTGAGTCATAGTTCCCTTGGTTACCATTATCATATTCATTATAATGAGTATCTCTGTAATTATGATCTTGTTGACTCCAAGACGGATAACCCTGATAGTTTCTATAATTACTTCCTCTACGGAAATTCCTATAATTATGACCACCCCTGTGTCGAGAGCTATCAGGTCGTCTCCAGTTCTTTGAAGAAGAACCCTGAAATGATTGGTTACCTTGGTTTTGATAACTATTATGGTTACCTTTTTTATCAAATCTGTTTTGAGGTCCCTGAAATCTGTGTGAATAATTGGGATTGTATGGTGTTGCTGAAGCAACTGGCATACTCTCCTTAATCTTAGTGTTGCCAAAAGTCACGTCGGGGTGTGCAGTGACATATTGGGAACAATATTCTTCCATTTCTTTTAGAGATTTGGGTTTACGCTCATGTATAAATTCAAGGAAAGGTTTGTTCACACATGACATAATCTTATCTCTGAGCAACAAATCCATAAGTCCTTCATACGTTTTTTCTGTTTTGGAAAGCTCAATCCAACGATCAACTGTGAGACGTGCCTTTGCAGTGAATTCTGAGAATTCTACACCCGTCTCAGGTACCATCGTTTTAAATAAAAGGCGATAGCCTTCCTCACTTAGCTGATATTTTTTTATCAAAGCCGCCCTAATGACATCATAATTATCCTTATCTGCTTCTCCTACAAGGCATAATCTAGTCAAAGATTCACCTTTCAAGTTTTCTGATAATTGATTAGCGTATTGTGATTTATCCACATTATGTGTACGACAAGAACGTTCAAATCTATCCAGCCAGAATGTAATATCGTCACTGGACTGATTGAACGGTGGAACCTTAACCTTGTAAGTAGAAGGTTTACCATTACCACTAGATGCCTGATTAACATTACTCATACTTGTCAATCTCAATTTCTCCAACTCAAATTCATGTTCTCTTATTGCTTTTTTCTCTTCAGCATCTAATCTTTTTTGTTCAGCCTCCCTGTCTAATCTTTTTTGTTCAGCTTCCCTGTCTAATCTTTTTTGTTCAGCTTCCCTGTCTAATCTTTTTTGTTCAGCTTCACTGTCTAATCTTTTTTGTTCAGCCGCAGCTTCTCTTTCTAATTTTTTTTGTTCAGCTTCAAATCTCCTTTCCTCCACCTGCATCTGCAATTTCTTTTGTTCAGCAGCAGCCTCAGCTTCTCTTTCTAATCTTTTCTCTTCCGCCATAGCTTTTCTTTCTTCTGCAGCTAATCTTTTCTCTTCTGCCATAGCTCTTCTCTCTTCTGCAGCTAATGCTTTGTCATATTGAGCAACTGCCCATTGTTCTAATTGTTGACCAGTCTTATCAAGGGCTTTCCCTTGTGTAATGAAGTATTCTAATGTAGACATGATGTCTAACAATAATACTAATCACCTGAATCAATAATAATACCACAAGTTCTCAATGACTTGATTAATCAGTATACTATCCCAATATCTGTGGGTCACAAGCCTTTAATAAGGTCTTGTATAATAGTAATAATAATCAGGTACTGGTTTATACCATAATCCAAGTGCAGTGCACAGGCAATTGTGTCTTATGAAATATACCTATATAAAACATATGTCAACCAACAGAATACATAAAGTACAAATAGGACTGACAATACAAGAACGTTTGCAGAAATCAAAATAAATCAAATAGGGAAATCAATGAAAATAATCACTGAATCTGCAAAGAATAACAACACAAATGACGTCACAATATATGAATATAAATTGTGAATAGAACTGAAAGATAGAAAAGGTTAGACCAACAAATTACAAACAAATCAAAACAAAACTAAAGAACAAAGAAATATTACAAAAATAACAATAATTACAGACTTCACAGCTAACACAAAAGCAACAGTTGTCGCAGCAAATTTTCAATCAAGAAAATTGCACCTATAGAAAACGCCCACAACGGACCCTCTATGACGTGGGATATTCTGTTGTGAGGACGCCGCCCAACCTTAAACACAACCCGCTGACATAGAAACTAACATACTATACAAACAAATAACATGTAAACATAAATATATATAAATTATGTGTATGATAGTATGTGTTGCAAAATAGGCTCAGTTTTACAGTAATGGCAAAGTTATTTTTATGAAAATAAACAAACTGCCACTTTATTCAATTAAACATTCTGGCCTTAAATATTAAAGTTCATATATGGAAAACAAGAAGATCCATCGATGAAAATAGGACTTCTTAGTTCACAAATACTGTCTTCCTGTTAACATTGACAAGAATTGATCCAACTGTTCTGTGAAACTCTGTAATGTCTAATGTAAAAAATGTCAACAACGCTGACCTACATACTGCATTCACTTGACAGGTCACGTGACGAAGTGTTGACAAAGAGCAAACCAATACTGCAAGTGTGTCGTATCAGCCACAGGAAACGGTCTGGTATCGGTAATCTGTTGACTTCTGAACTTCTGCGAGGTCAAACCCAGAAAGCTGGTCCACCAGTTGATAAAGTTGATAAAGTTGGATATTTTATTCCCGTTAATGATATCCACCAAAAGATAGATATAAGTGGATGGAAGCAGACATCATCATCATCATCAGTTGATAAGATCTCTATGGTGTTGTTTGCTCCACTGTAGTGTATGGAATGTCAACTTGACCTACGCAGTGGTGTGTAGACATGGATTGAGTGTATAATGTGCGAATGATAATAAGGGTTCGTGGTGTTGACAAATGTTCTTTTCTCACACTCATGTATGGCTGGAAGTCATCGACACCAACGACTGTGTACCTTTTCTAAAGTTTAATTGGACGTACACACTCGACAGCACAGATAGTGACAAATCACAGGTTGGCATAATACATCATGGTACAGTGGATAAATGGTCTTGCAATGTTATGTTACATGGGCACTCATGTAGAATAATATTATAATGGACTGTCAGTAGCCAAGCACTCAGTATCGCCCATACATATATATCATCTGACTTCACTGACTGAGCACGTCAGCTTATAAACAATATTTCAGATGGCTTCTAAACCTAATCTCGTTTAGCGACGATTCTCCAACATAATGTTCAGCACATATTTTTTTCATATAATAATATTGAACCGCTAATAACGGGTTCTCATGTGTAGCAGTGATCTCTGGACTAAACAAGCGATAATACGGGCATCCCTTTTCTCTTCTTGAAAGTCACTACATGTTTGGTTCCAAGATGGCTTCACTCGTGAGCTGTCACTCACGTTTGGATACAGATAATGAATCTGTCCTAAAGTTAGTCATTCATAAAACATTTCATTGCTCTGTAGATTTGATCATGAACAATTGACTGCATTCTACAGAATATAGTGCTGCTAGGAATCGAAGTCGTTTTCATCGAGTCAAATATATTCTCTTATCGAAAATGGTGGCTTCGTACGAGAGTTCATAAGAGTATCTTTGATTACCTTGGTATAAGAAATATGAAACTGCCATTCCTTGGCAATACGAATAAACACTGGGGTAAAGCATACACGATAGGTCTAGACGACTATCACTTTCCCCACAAATACTGAGATCACTTTTTCCCCGGCGACAGGCCGACATAGGAAACACAGTCCCTATCAGGACGAAGCCAAATCACACCACACTCTAGCGACACATCCGCCGAATAGCCTTTGACCTCTCTAGAGACAACAGAACATATAGTTCGACTTAGATATGTAAAGATATACAGATATAAGACAGACTCGTCCTACTCAGACAAACAATACACATAAATTCAGGCCATAGATATTCTGAAGCAAGAACAATCTATTACTACCCAAACAAAGAATAAATCGCAGAAATAATGGATTCATCCGCGGAGTTTGATCGAAGAGACGGCACAACTTTCAAGGGAAGTAACTCAATAATGACTTTCCCTTAAGCACTAAAAAAATTACCTATGTATAATATCGTAAGATATCAAAGACTGCACGTAACAGTCATCAAAGAACTTTTAAATTGAATCTAAAATAACATAACTCTCGCCGTGTGTACGTTGGTCACAGCTGAAGAATGTAACCGTGTTGTTTCCATTATATATACTATCCCGAAAATAGTTACAATCAACAAAGAAAAGCGTTCAAATGACGGTGTTCATGAACAGTTTGATTACATTGTATAATGGAAAGAAACCAAAAACACTCTAAGAATGTACTGCTATCTGCTCATCCGGGAACGGAAACAGCACACTATAATTAAAAACCCGTCAAGTTTGATGGGTTATTGCTAGTTCATAATAACATGCCTGTGCTTTTCTAGCACATTTATAATTTTGTTCGTGTACTTTATTCTTTCCCAGTCACACTTGACACATTGTGATTTTCATCAATGTCCGTACTATTATAGTTTTGTGCTTGTGTGCACACTTTCTTCTAGTCGGCCAATAAATATATTCCTCAAATGTTTATAGCTATACATGCAGGTTATACTAACCTTGACATGTCTCTCAATACATACTTCGGGCAATCGTGCCTAGTCCTTACCGTTGATTACACATATCCTGACGAAATGGGTTTGCCCCATATTGAATTATAATCTTACTTGATTTCTGAGTCTTGACTCTTGAACACATTTTGTAAGTAGAATTCTCTACACATCGTGAGTGGACCACGCCACGTAAGCCGACACTGTTTAATACTCAAAAGCGTAGCTATTGACCCTTCTTCATGCTTCGCTACCGTACTTAGTCATAGTCAATGAACATAGTTTTAGTGTTTTGGTGAGGCCCGTCATGGTGCATAGCAATCTCTCGAAATATTCATTTTTCAAGATTGCTTCGCCCCATGATGCGCTCTCAACAAAGTACATGGCTCTGCTTTTGAGTTAGGAACGACAACGGCAGCGAGAAAGTAACTGGTTAGCCCCCCCCCCCCCCTTCCTGAAGCTGGATCTAGTGTGGGGAAGTCTCTAACACTTCACTCCCCTACTGTAGTTTCTGCTATGCGATAACTTAAGCCGCACGATTAATTTGATATAGAACTACATAGCCAGCAGGTACAAAGGTTAACACTGAACTACATAGCCAGCAGGTACAAAGGTTAACACTGAACATAGGGACTGATGACTAGGCTTAACATTCTTTTACTGGCGAAACCCAGGAAAATTACGTTCGTTACGTTTAACCTTGTCCAATACTCAAGTTTGAAAAAAATACGCTTATCCCCACAACAATATCATGTCTACTAATTTCTTCCAATAAGTTTTATATTCTTTAATTGTTACCGTCATCAGCAAGCTCTCTCTCTCTCTCTCTCTCTCTCTCTCTCTCTCTCTCTCTCTCTCTCTCTCTCTCTCTCTCCCTCTCTCTCTCTCTCTCTCTCTCTCTCTCTCTCTCTCTCTCTCTCTCTCTCTCTCTCTCTCTCTCTCTCACACTCTAACTTACTTTTGCTTTACTTTTTCCTTCCACTATTGTCGTGAAGAGTAGTTGGGAGGTGACATTTGCGTTTTTGAACCAAGTGTGGCGCGTGTTGGCTGCTGTGAGTCTATGTTATTGTAGGATGTTTGTGATGTTGTCTGTGAGTCTATGTTATTGTAGGATGTTTGTGATGTTGTCTGTGAGTCTATGTTATTGTAGGATGTTTGTGATGTTGTCTGTGAGTCTATGTTATTGTAGGATGTTTGTGATGTTGTCTGTGAGTCTATGTTATTGTAGGATGTTTGTGATGTTGTCTGTGAGTCTATGTTATTGTAGGATGTTTGTGATGTTGTCTGTGAGTCTATGTTATTGTAGGATGTTTGTGATGTTGTCTGTGAGTCTATGTTATTGTAGGATGTTTGTGATGTTGTCTGTGAGTCTATGTTATTGTAGGATGTTTGTGATGTTGTCTGTGAGTCTATGTTATTGTAGGATGTTTGTGATGTTGTCTGTGAGTCTATGTTACTGTAGGATGTTTGTGATGTTGTCTGTGAGTCTATGTTATTGTAGGATGTTTGTGATGTTGTCTGTGAGTCTATGTTATTGTAGGATGTTTGTGATGTTGTCTGTGAGTCTATGTTATTGTAGGATGTTTGTGATGTTGTCTGTGAGTCTATGTTATTGTAGGATGTTTGTGATGTTGTCTGTGAGTCTATGTTATTGTAGGATGTTTGTGATGTTGTCTGTGAGTCTATGTTATTGTAGGATGTTTGTGATGTTGTCTGTGAGTCTATGTTATTGTGGGATGTTTGTGATGTTGTCTGTGAGTCTATGTTATTGTAGGATGTTTGTGATGTTGTCTGTGAGTCTATGTTATTGTAGGATGTTTGTGATGTTGTCTGTGAGTCTATGTTATTGTAGGATGTTTGTGATGTTGTCTGTGAGTCTATGTTATTGTAGGATGTTTGTGATGTTGTCTGTGAGTCTATGTTATTGTAGGATGTTTGTGATGTTGTCTGTGAGTATGTTATTGTAGGATGTTTGTGATGTTGTCTGTGAGTCTATGTTATTGTAGGATGTTTGTGATGTTGTCTGTGAGTCTATGTTATTGTAGGATGTTTGTGATGTTGTCTGTGAGTCTATGTTATTGTAGGATGTTTGTGATGTTGTCTGTGAGTCTATGTTATTGTAGGATGTTTGTGATGTTGTCTGTGAGTCTATGTTATTGTAGGATGTTTGTGATGTTGTCTGTGAGTCTATGTTATTGTAGGATGTTTGTGATGTTGTCTGTGAGTCTATGTTATTGTAGGATGTTTGTGATGTTGTCTATCCATCTCTTGATCTTACTTACTTACTTAGTCGTTCCCCTTCTACCGTGAAGTGTAGAGGTTTGGAAGAGAGAGCGCCAGACCATTCTATCAGCTGTCTTCTTCCTGGCCTGGTTCCATTCTAGTCCTCGGTCCTTCAAAGATTGTCTAATGTTGTCCTCCCAGCGAACTCTGGGTCGTCCTGGAGGTCTGGATCCCTGGCTCTTTGTTTCCCATGCTTGTCGTGGTAGCCGATCTTCTCCCATTCTGCAGACATGGCCAAACCATCTTAGTTGGGACTGTTCTATTTGGGTCTGCAGCGGATGGGATTTCAGGCCTTGACGTATCGTCTGGTTGCGGACCATGTCTCTTCTTGTTACTTCAACCACTTTCCTCAGATACCTCATTTCTGAGGTTTGGATCTGGCTTTTGTGGGTTGTAGTCATTGCCCACGACTCGCATCCATATGTCAAAACTGGGACATAGGTGGAGCGGTATACAGCCATCTTCGTTTTCTTACCAACCTCTTTCTTGCTGAGGAATCCACGATTTATGGCCTGAAAAAGTCTCCCAGCCGCTGCTTTTCGAGTGGCCAACTCTTCTTTGATGCCTCCCTTTCGGTCTATAATAGCTCCGAGATATTTAAAGTGGTCGACCTGCTCCAGGACCTGTTCTCCCAACTTAATCTGATGTTTTCTTTCTTCTCGTGATATCACCATGGATTTTGTTTTAGAGCTGCTTATGACCATCCCTCTCTTCTCCAGCTCTTCCTTCCAGACTTGCAGGTTGGATTGGAGATGTGCCTCTGATTTAGCAATCAGGGCAACATCATCAGCAAATGCCAGCTCCGAAATATAGACCTGTCTCATCTTCCAGTACCCCACTGAATACTTTCTTGTTCTCTCCTTACATGCCTTGATGACATCGTCCATGAGGAGTATGAAAAGATAAGGTGACAGGATATCACCTTGTCTTACACCAGTGGTGGTCCTGAACTCTTCTGACTTATGGTTTGCTGTCCTCACATAATTTCTGCAAGACTTGTAGAAGCTCTGTATAGCATGAACTCTTGATCACCGACTATTACTAATTTCTGAGCTGAATAACCAATATTACTACCTTCTCTGTTGGACAAACAATTCTCTCATTTTCAGGTATAATCATTTTTCTTATTAATCCTCTTGAATAGCCGCGATATATTTCTTTTTTGAATAATTATATTCTTATTAACCCACTTTAATAACCCGGTATGTCTTTCTGTTTTAGATAATCACTATCTTATTATTCCCATTGAATAGCCGCGTCTTATATTTTCTTTTGAATAACCACCACAATTATTATTATCTCACTGGAATAACTACGTGTTACTTCTTTCTTTCGAATAACAACTATTCTTATTATTCCTCTTGAATAACCGCGGGTTTTCTTTTGAATAACAGCAATTCTTATTATCCCCCTTGAATAACCGCTTATCACTTTTCTGTATTAAATAACGTCTGTTCTCACTTTCACTCATTTTTCTCTATCTTAAACAGGCACTACTTCTTTCAAATAACCTCGCATCTTTCTCACTTTCAAATAACTCAGATCTTTCTCACTTTCAAATAACTCAGATCTTTCTCATTCTCAAATAACTCAGATCTTTCTCACTCTCAAATAACTCAGATCTTTCTCACTCTCAAATAACTCAGATCTTTCTCACTTTCAAATAACTCAGATCTTTCTCACTCTCAAATAACTCAGATCTTTCTCACTCTCAAATAACTCAGATCTTTCTCACTCTCAAATAACTCAGATCTTTCTCACTCTCAAATAACTCAGATCTTTCTCACTCTCAAATAACTCAGATCTTTCTCACTTTCAAATAACTCAGTTCTTTCTCACTTTTAAATAACTCAGATCTTTCTCACTTTCAAATAATCTCACATCTTTCTCACTTTCAAATAATCTCACATCTTTCTCACTCTCAACTAACTCAGATCTTTCTCACTTTCAAATAACTCAGATCTTTCTCACTTTCAAATAACTCAGATCTTTTTCACTTTCAAATAACTCAGATCTTTCTCACTTTCAAATAACTCAGATCCTTCTCACTGTCAAATAACTCATATCTTTCTCACTTTCAAGTAATCTCGCATCTTTCTCACTTTCAAATAACTCAGATCTTTCTCACTGTCAAATAACTCAGATCTTTCTCACTTTCAAATAACTCAGATCTTTCTCACTTTCAAATAACTCAGATCTTTCTCACTTTCAAATAACTCAGATCTTTCTCACTTTCAAATAAGATCTTTCTCACTTTCAAATAACTCAGATCTTTCTCACTTTCAAATAACCTCGTATCTTTCTCACTTTCAACATCATTATTTCATAATTTTATTCATTAGCAATTTATATTCTGATTGATTATTTGATGAGCCTATTGTTTTAACTCAGTGTCAGTGGCGTAACTACAATTCGCACAAACTAATTGGGGGACCTCCTCACGTAATGGGCTCAACAACTACAATCAATAGATCCTCAAAGAACATGAGTTTTCAAGAAACGCCTTCCATCAGCTCAATGTCTTGTCATGTCTTCATCATCCAAATCATCTATATACAAATTGTTACTACTTCCTTATACAATTACTTTTATCATTACCCTTCAGCTCCCCAAGGAACATATGCCTTCTACAACTATGTGCCAGATTCTCCTGTCCCGTTCCATCCCGCAAAACCTTTTCCATATTTTCTTTATCCCTGTTTATTAGTCTCCAGAACGTGGGAAACGCTTTGACCTCTAATTCAGAAACAAAGGACACGTAAATAACTATTTATATATTGTTGTTATGGTTGTTGTTTAACTAGGACTGCTGAAGTTCTCGCTCTTTTGCAGCCAGTACCAAGATGAAGACTCCTTGATATTATCTACACTAGATCTAGGCTATTCCTGTGGCTATTGCGCCATTCCGACACGTGTTGAGTTGAAGTTGAGCGCAGGTCCTCCAGCTTGGCTAGCATTTAAAGGATCCTCACATCTGGTCCCAAGCTAGGAAGAAGAAGTGCGTGACATTCTGTGCATTCTCCGTCATCCAAGGGAGTTCTCCAAATATGCACAGCTATAATACCGTGCTCTGGTTCTGGACTTTCCCAAGGAATTCTCACGTACTACACAGAGCCACCTCTCAGCTCCCCCTGCCCATCATGGGGTCTATAGTGAAACCCTCCTGCATGCAGCCAACCAGGCAAACGCCAGAGTAAGTTATTACGCCACTGTTCAATTCCTATCTCAACTATTCTATTTAACACTAGAGTACCCTTATACTGACTTTCGCACTGTGTAACCCCGGGCGGAGAGGAAAGGGGGGGGGGGGTCTCTGGGGAAACAAAGAAATAACAGAACTACTGCTCAATCATGCATGTCGTAAGAGACGACTAATATAAGATTGTGCATGAGGTTGGTAATCCCGTCATACACCACTACTACAAGTGCACATGAATGCGCTGGGGTAAGCTTCCTGTACAGGACCACCTGCAGCCATGGCTAAGAGTACATTAAAAAATTCAACGGGAAATGAAAGAATGTTGATTCTCCCCAGGAGTCATTCAACATTGAGCACTTAATAAAGGTAAAGGTGGTCCCATAGTAGATATTGTTGTGGCGACATGAAGCGTTAGAGATGTCACTATACTATGTCCAGCATCGACAGTTTGAGTCACCAGTTATGTTCCTTGTTGCTTTTTCCTTCCCTAACTGAAGATCACAGTAAGATACCCGTTAACAGCTTGGCTGACTGAAGCGTGTCAATACCGTGAATCGAACCTGGCACCTTTGCCACGAGAGACCAAACCATCTAACCACTCTGTCAAACATGCACAGTCCCTACTCATGTAATCGTAGACTGTTCAAATACATTATGAGTGCGGTTATATGCCGCCCTAAGTGATTATGTTTCGAATTATTATCTTATATACTGTATGGAGGGTCTGATGATCTAGTTTTTCATTTTAATATATCTTACTTCTTAATTGTAATCAGATACTGTAAATGTATGCTTTTATACTACTTATAATGTTGCATCGCCATTAAACTACGAATAATATACTCGTAATACTTTAAGTATTTTGGAGAATGTCTGGATAACTAGCGATAAAAGATGAGCAAGAGGAAAGGCAAAATGCAAGACGGGCCTATATGCACGATTCTCATCTATCAGTCAATATACCCTTTACCTCCCTAAGGAGCGTAGGTCATAAAGCTGGATCTCGTATAGTGGAGGCGTCAACAATTCACTCCCTGTGGCAGTATCTGCTTGGGACTCAAAACTGCTCACCTGTGGGAACATTTTCCGCATGCGCTGACAACACACGAAGTCCCTGGTCATTCAGCAGCAGATTTCCAATATGTCACGAGTTCTTATTATCATCATCAGCTGCCATCTCCACAACGAAGGTTGGCTGTAATTGATCTCCAACGTCTTCTGTCTCTTGTCTTGGTGGTGCACTCTGATAGACTCTTTCCTGTCCATCTCTTGATGTTACCTTCCCACTTATAGCGCTGTCTTCCCCTTGCACGTTTGTCTTCAACTCTCCCTTCTGTTAAGGTCTTCTGCAAGGTGTTATGCCTTTTTTATGTGGCCAAAGTATTTTAGCTGCCGAACTTTGACCTCTCTCATTAGTTCTCTTTTCATACCTAGATTTTCTAGGACCTCCTTATTTGTTTTCATCTCTTTCCATGAGATACGCCCCCTTCTTCTATATATCCACATTTCAAGAGCCTCAATTCTTTCTTCCAAATGCTTATTCATCGTCCATGTTTCTGCACCATACAGAAATGCAGAATATATATAACACTTTATGATTCTCAGTTTTAATTTGTGAGATAACTGTTTGGATGTCAGTATGTGTTTCATGTTGTTGAATGTAGCTTTGGCCATTCCTATTCTCTTCTTGATTTCTGTTTCATATCTGCCATCTTCTGTTATTATATGACCAAGATATACTAGCTCTTGACTTGTTCCAGGTTTTTCCCATTTACGCTTATCTTTAATGTGGGTTTATCGTCTGTTTTGCTAATTATCATAGTTTTTGTTTTCTCAATATTAATGTCGAGTCCATATTCATGACTTATACTGTTCACTTGCTTCACTAGTTCTTGTAACTCCTGTTCGCTTTCAGCTAACAACACGGTATCATCTGCATATCTAAGGTTGTTTATTGACCTTCCACTGATGTTCAGTCCTGGTATTTCCTGTATCTGTTTGAAAATTGTTTCGGTGTATAAATTAAATAGGCAGGGGGATAGCACACAACCTTGTCTGACACATCTTTTTATGTCTATGTATGGTGAATAATTCCTTCCTGATCTTACTGTGGCAGTTTGCTCCCAATAAAGGTTACTGAGTATTCTTATATCTTTTCCATCAATACCTATGTCTTTGAGGCATTGAATTATTTTCTCATGATGGACTCTGTCAAAAGCCTTCTTATAGTCAATGAAGCACATATACATACTTTTTTGGACCTCTGTATATTTTTCTGCTAATATTCTTAGGCAAAATATTGCCTCTCTTGTTCTACTGTTCCGTCTAAAACCAAACTGTTCTTCTTGGATTTCGCTATCTACTTTACTTTTTATTCTTTCCTGTATGATTTTGAGCAGTATCTTAATTGCATGACTCATCAGGCTGATTGTTCTGAAGTCTGAACATTCTGTTGCATTTGGTTTTTTGGGCAATGTTATTAAAAACTGATGTCTTCATGTCGTGTGGTATATATCCTGTATTGTATATATCTTATTATATGCCACCATAATCTGATTACTTTTCAAATTATGTTTAATGTACTGTACGAATGGTTTAGGTTTTGTTTGTTTGTATTTTTTTTTAAATTTATTAATTTATTTAAATTTATTAATTTATTTTGTTCTCTCTCTTTTTTATTTTATTTTTATTTTAACATACTTAAATTTGATTATGACTGGATGCTACAAATGAATGTTATTATTTTACCTTGATGATGTTGTATGCTTAAATAATGCTCAAAATACATGTGCGATTGAAAGGATACGGTATGTAAGATGACAGAGAGAAGAAGGGCAGAATGTAAGACGGGCCTGCGTGCCCAATTCTGAACCCTTTGAAAATAAAGTTCGTTCGTTCGTTCAAAAGGGCGCTTTTACTAGATGTAGCATTTATTGTTTTAATAATACTTACTTTCTTTCTCTTTAACCGCCCCTATTCTGTATGGAGCTTCTGTGATTGGACTAGAGGTCGTGGTAGTTTCTGTAGCAGCTGTCACTGTTTCAGAAGTTAAAATCACAAGCATTAATTAAAACAAGGAATAAGGAAAAAGCACAAGATAATGATCAGAAATGTGAATAAAAGCAAACAAAGATGTTGCATTTAGAAAGAATATGAGATGACTAATAGCGTTAGTCAATTGTGAGAAAGGTGGTTTAAAAACAACGTGCTGTATGTTGCATAAAATACAAATAAGAGGCAGAACATTCAGACCACACACAAAATGATGCATGTTACCAGCTAAGCAGATGAGAACAAGTGGTAATCTTCAGACTCCGCAAGGGCCACAACAGAGTGGAATTTGTTGTTGTTGTTTTTTAGGTAGGGCTACTGAGCTTCTTGCTCTTTTGCAGTCAATACCAAGTTGAAGACTCTTTGGTATTTTCTACACTGTAGATCTTGGCTTTTCTGCTATTCTGAAACGTGTTTGGTGGAAATCACGAGTTCTAGTTTCTCCAGCTTGACTTTCATTTAAAGGATCGTCACATCTGGTCCCAAGCTAGGAGTAAGAAGCGTGACATACTGTGCATTCCCTGCCATCAAAGAGGGCTCTACAATTATGCAGAGCTAAAATACAGTGCCCTGGTTTTGGGCTCTCCCAAGGAATTGTTACACCCTGCATAGAGCTATTTCTCAACTCCCCCTACCTATCACTGGGTCCATAGTGAAATTCTCCTGCATGCAGTCAACCAGGTCAAAGCCAAAGAGTTACGTTTGGGACTCAAGTGAGTTCTCCAAGCTTAGAATGCAATGCTGGGTTCTCAACAGTTTTCACCACAGGGGGAATCCCTGGAAGTTGTGTAGATGATGCCAAGAGTTAATGAGGGTGTCATTAGCTGCTCAGACAGAGGTTCACTTCCACTTATGTATATTAAAGCAATGTGCATAGCTGGTGGTCATAGAAGGATGATTCCAGATATGCCTGCGTGCACGACAGATTGGAATACCGTCTATTCAACAAGCTAAAAATAGGATACTGGGTGTAAATGTAGCACAGATAAAATTACTGCTGGATATTTGCTTCAAAGATGCTCAACATATGAGGAACAGAAAAAGCACATACAACCGTTACCAGAACCATTCCTGGAAAAACTCTATGGAGATGCTAATAGCCTCAAGCGGACCACTACTTTCTTTGAATATCTTCAAGTAGACGTCTGAGAGTGCATGAAGAAGAAGAAGACTAAGAAGAAGAAGAAGACTAAGAAGAAGACTAAGAAGAACAGCATAAAATACAGTTTAACAAAACAGACAAAACCATGCTTAAAAACTTGCAGAGATTATCTTACTTTTGTGATAGAAAGCATCCTCGTACCACGTCATAGGGCCGAGAAAACATTTTTTTTGAAAAGGGTACAATCTTATATATATATATATACACGCACGCGCACGCGCACGCGCGCGCGCACACACACACACACACACACATACATACATACATACTGTTGCGTAGGTGTCACTGGTGTTGGGGTGTCCTTCGTTCGATTATTATTAGTTTAGCTTGTATGCTTGCTTATCTATCATTATCTCAGTTGAGGTCGACACAAAGTTTTATTGTTGATTAATAAGTGTCCAAGCAAACCTCGGTTCCGTACGAACTGATTCATTATTAATATAAACTTCCTATAAAGAAGAGTCCATCAGGTCAAAGGACAATCAACAATGCAAGTTGAAGCAATCAAACGTAATCAAAGTAATGTGGGTAAGTCTTCGATTAGAGTCCAATATTTATTACAAGTTGACGCACGAAGACAGTTCACATAGGTATACATTCATATATAGTTCATTAGAAATTACGTGCATAATATTCAGGTCCGTCCGTGTCAATATAATGTGTCAGATGAACGTCATGGCTTTGTACATGCGCTGCTGTAGTCAGACAGCCAGAAATGAGCGCATGAGTTCTTGACAGCTACAAATTGAATCATAATACGATTCTCCTTCCATCATTTTATTTACTAAATAAATCTCATACTTTATCTTAATATCTGAACTGACCCTGAGTTCTATATTGAATTCATATATCGGCTATATACTAAGCCTCTCCTTGGAAGAAATACAAGACACGACTTCTCTGCTTGGCGGACAGCATAAAAGGGGTAATGTAACCAAGTCACCAAGCGTGACCTTCCCAACGCGAATACGTCATAATCTTAGCATATATTTCGCGTTCAGTAGTCCATAAAATATCGACATATTCTATTAATGTTAGTGACCCCTAAACGTTGCGCACTGCTAAACCCCAGCAGACGCCGTCATTTAAAATAACACCGTAACAGATTTCCTGTCGACGGGGGAAAAAAAATCTATTAGATAGATTTGAAAAAAAAAACTATTTTAATCAAATTATCAAAAATTTAACAAAACCCGACGTATGGCCTACGATGTTCTATCTAGAACAGTGTCGCGAATATGTCAGTAATAACTTATAATAAAATCAACGTCATATCATAAATTAACTAAAGAAATGTCACTGTCATTAATTAATTAACTAATTAATTTGATGTCTGTATTGACTAACTAATAATGTGAGATGTTATTAAAATTATTCTAACTAAGTAAAATTAAAAATAATTAATTATAATATGTACGTATGGTATTAACTAATTAATATCTAATTAAAGAAAATGAGAAGTAGTATCAGTAAAAAAAATAAAAATTGAGAAGTACGGACAATTAAAACTAAATATTAAAGTATACATGAAATTAGTACTGTGTGTTAAAATGAAGTATAAGGATAGATACCTAATTAAATTGACGCAATCAGAAAGAAAAGAACAGAAAAAATTCATACATTTTAAGTAGACATATGAAATATCATAATCTAATATCTATCACCTTAATAATTAAACTATTTAAAAGGTTTAATTGGTGTGATATTCTTTTGTTTCATCTTTTCTTAGTATATTTTATTTTTTTATTTCATCACACTTCAACTTTATTTTATTATATATTAATTTAATAACTATCAAATTTAACAATATCGGACATGAAGATCCAATCGTCGTTACATCCTATTGACTTGTATGAAAGTTTTTTTAAGAAACAACGTCCATCTTATCCAATTCTGATATGATGATCCAACCGTCGTTAATTCCTTTAATGAAATTTTGAACGTAATTTGAATAAGTCATTGCAGTTTATGTATCATCACGGTATCTGTCCATTCTTTATCAGAAATTGTTCCTTTTACTACTTTGCAATAGAAATGAGTGATACGCAAAATCCAAGTGAAGTCCAAATTTTCAACCGATCAGTAAAACTTGATACTTTGATAACAAGAGTTCATTTTGAAATTTCTTCATCGAAGTAGGATGTCCATATGAAGTATTATATATTCTTGATTAGTCAGTAAATTTTCTCTTGAAATACTAATAGTCATTCAGAATCCGTAGGATGTCTTGATAAAGTATCGGCCATTATGTTCTCAGTTCCTGGTATCGTCTGTATTTCGAAATCATAGGGTTGCAGCGCAATGGCGAATCGTGCAAGCTTTGGACTTTCATGGTTCGAACGCCGCAATGACGCAACAGACTTTTGATCCGTCTGTATTAGAAATGGTGCTCCAAGTAGGAACTTTTCAAGTTTGGTAATTGCCCAGATCACGGCCAGTAACTCTCTGTCCACTGTCGAATATTTAGTTTCAGGAGTTTTTAGCTTGCGTGAGATGTATAATACAGGATGAAGGATATCATCATGATATTGGAGTAGACAAGCCCCGAGTCCGTAATTACTCGCATCTGTACGGAGGACAAACTTTTTAGAAGCATCTGGTAATCTTAATTCGTGGGCATGAAAAAATTCTTAATATACTGCGAAAAGTTCTGTCACATTCGTCTGTCCAATTTATCCTTAAAGGCATGTTCTTCTTTAGCAAAGATGACAAAACAGCCGTGATAGATGACAAGTTAACTTATGCTGTATTTGGGCTGAGCATAGTTAATACCAATAACGACATTACTGTTTCTTGTAGGCATGGTAAAAAACAAATAAGACAGAAAACATGTGTACAAATTTGAAGATGTCAAGAAACAAAAATGTTTTTCGAGAAGAAAAAATCAATAAATCAATCTATATTAGGATAGATGATTATGAAAGACCAGAAATGATGACTGACAAGTGCTGAGTCATCAAAGGTGTGACGAATAGGGTTAAAGTACCCTATTATCTGCGTGACTAATTGCAACTTTAGTGACTGGTGATGAAAATAAACACCATTATCACGCTCGATAACCATTCGAGCATCTTTGTTGTTACGAAATGTAACCACAGCTTCACCATACCTGTTGTTGGTAGGTGGCAACAGACGCACGAACCTAACGTCTGCCGTGTAATTAAAGAAATTACTAAGTGTCTGCCATGTAACGTCATGTGGCAGATTGCGCACTAACACGGTGCGAGAATATGCACCTTTACCAATATATGTAGTATCATTGTCACGAAATTGTGCACAATGACGATATGTATTCTTTGTCAAAGAATTAACTTTCCCTTTTAACATCGACATTGTCTTTTTATTGGATGATGTATCATCCTGACTGAAGTTAGGATGATACCTATCAGTACCCAAGGTAGTAGGGTTCATGCATGTCGTACATGACTGCTTGTTAGGCAGAAGTAATACCTTGCTGACAGATTTATGTGTCTTAATTTTATTATGTAGGTTCATATTAACCCTAACATTATTATTTTCATTAGGAAAATCCTTTCCCTTTTTATCAACTTCAAATGTTTCTTAGGATCAGTTTCAATCTGATCCTTCCGCCAAGATTTATTCCCAGAATTGGCAGTATTCTGTTGTCGAGGGAAGGTGTACTTGCCTCGAAATGATTTCCTAATCTTCGCTGGGTGTGTTGATACCTTAGTATCACCCATAATATTGACGGCATGTCGTGTAATAGGTTTATCATCCCTTCTATTGAACACTATTTTCTTACTCAATACGACATCCAATAAACCATCAACTCTTTTTCTCAATCTAACAGATTCCGAGTTTAGTAATGTAATCTGCTGCCTCTGCCTTTTATTCATTTTATCCAAGTTAGTGTTTATATTCTTCTCCTTATCCATTAAAGAATCGAGTGTGATCAATGCTGTTGACAGTTCATAGATCTGTTGTTGTGTTTTCCTATCCAGTTCAGCATATCTCTATTTCTCATTTAGGAGTAACTCTTCTAATGCAGTCACCCTGTTATCAATGAAACAATCATCACTCGTGGTGGATTCAGTAACACTAATACCAGATTCATTATTCTCTTCACGCAATAATGCCAAGTCCTGCGTGACAGATTTCCCGTTACCTATCTGGTCATTCAGTATCAGTTTCACTGAAGTTACATCGTCATCACACTTTTGTTCCTGTCTAAGACAAAAGTCATAAATTTTATCATTATATGAATGACATACATCCAAAATATTATTGTCATCAAATGATACACTTCTATTTTCCTTTTTTTCACTCTCTAATTTTAACGTAACATACTTCGAAAGCAAAGAGTCATAATCTGACCTTAGTCTTTCACATCTTGCTTTCACTTCATCAATTAATTTCTTACATGTTTCATTATCTCTATGAGAATCAATTAGAAATTTATCAAAGGCAATTAATTTTTCATCAGCAACATTCTTTGATTGATCAAATAATTTTCTTAATGAACTAACTTCAGACCTTAGTTCACTATTTTCCTCATTGAGTTTATCTAGTTTCATTTTGTTATCAGTTTATTCTACCTGATATCTTTTCACTTCTGTCATATTACCCTGTGTGTGAGTTTCCCGCCTTAAGGCTGCGGCATTGTCTTGCAAAATTTTCAATTTAAGTTTCTCAACCTCAGACTCCAACGTTTTATTGTTTTCCATCGTGGATTCTAACGAGGTCCTAGAATTTGCAAGTTCCACTTCCAGTATCCTCAATCTCGAATTATCAGTATTGGTCTGACATTTTAGTAAACTCGCCTCATTTCGCAAGTCATTTATAGTCCTTTCTTGACTGGCAATAATCTCCAATTCTTTCTTCTGCCTAAGAGAAACTTCATCCAATTTCTTATTATCCTCCATTAACACGGTTACTTTATTTTTCAATACAGCATTATCGAAATCCATTGCTGTCAGCTTCTTCTCATATTCCCCTTTTTGCTGTCTCAGCTCATTAGTAAGGGTAATCTCCCTACCCTTATGCTTCGTTATGGTTTTCTTTAACTCATCCAACTCCATGCTACTACCGTCCTGAGTAGTCATTTTACTTTCCTCATAAAAATAGTGGATAATAATTTATAAAGTCTCACTGCTTTCTCTCGTGAAGGGCTATATCCACACCTATGCCAAGCGAACTCCTTAAGATCCTCGCTCATTTGAATGAAAAAATGTTCTATGGCATATTCCTCACAACTACAATCCCCTAAACGTAATCTATCTCCCTCCCGGAGAAAATGATCACAAATATCCATAGTAATTATAGATCTATAATAATCGACAATAGAATCTATGTAATTATTGTACTTATTGAACGTATGAATACTCAATATAACCAACTATAATATCCTCTTAATATTATATGTAAGCAATAATATATATCATAAATAGTTATGATATTTATTTATTTAGGATGCCGAATTTATATCATGCACCTAATATCAAGATTAAATAATTATGGGCATTATCCCTCCTTAATTATATTAATCAATTAAAGATATGTGCTAAGTCAACACTGTAGTACTATGAAAGTGTACAAATTACTATATTATAGATATAGTTTTTCAATTCAACACCTATCCATGGTGTGAATACCAGAAAATAATTCAATAAATTATTTTAATTTAATATTTACTTATAATTATCAAGTTATGACTTTATGCCTTATTCATCATCTACAAAGTGCTTTATTAAAGTCTTGGACTACTACTGCAGCTTGATGCTATCCCCTAAGTCATCATCAATGTTGATAAAAATTAATCAAATTAATTAAATATATTACCAAAATTAATTTATAGAAATATTATTAGAACATGACAGTAATGAAGACAATACAAATGATTAACCAAGGCTTTACAGGACAGTAGTACAATACAAAAGTGACATTTTCACAAAACTAAATGATTTTATAAACTAAGTATACCAACAGGAAATATAGAAAGGTGAAGGTTAACTAAGGCTAGAGAAAAATATGGACACTACGAATAATGACGTCACAGGACTCATTTGACGGTCATACAATACATCTAAATGAATATAAAAATAGCCAGGTGAGAATAAACGGGATAGATTACGAACATATGACTAGAACTGAATAAAAATAAAACTGAATACGGTAGAATACAACGATTATTTCACAGAACTGGACACCTGACATACAAGGTGAATTAATGACAAGTCCGAACGAACAATCACCGGGAATGTCATCGATGAGTTCTTCGCTAAATGCAATTAATTCACGGCCCTAAGGAACAATCAGAATTGAGCTTGACGTTGGAAAAGCCATAAGTTCAATTCTGATCCCCACCTACCGCCCACTACATGTAAAAAGGCAAAAACAACATTTAACATTTAGCATGGTAAAAAAGAACATGGCGTGACGTCGGACAAATAGGACGAACTATTGTAACGTTCAAATAAGTTACTTATCTTTTTGCCTCGATGGATTCATACAATGCTTGCTTCGCCAACGGACAGTAAAACCTATATTTCATGACCATGCTGATTGAATCTAGTTTCCAGTGTTAGATTAAGCGTTTATAACTACTTTTCTTCAAAGATGTTGAAAGGCGGCTGCCATCGCTACAGATGATTCATCCTGTTGTCAAGGGTGTGTAACGTCATCGGTGTAGATACAAAAAGTGTCCATTTCGCTCGAAGGAAATTTATTTCTTTCAACTCGATAATCTTTGAGTATTTTGACAATTAAATTCCAGTTCCACATCACATTGGCCACCATTGTTGCGTGGGTGTCACTGGTGTTGAGGTGTCCTTCGTTCGATTATTATTAGTTTAGCTTGTATGCTTGCTTATCTATCATTATCTCAGTTGAGGTCGACACAAAGTTTTATTGTTGATTAATAAGTGTCCAAGCAAACCTCGGTTCCGTACGAACTGATTCATTATTAATATAAACTTCCTATAAAGAAGAGTCCATCAGGTCAAAGGACAATCAACAATGCAAGTTGAAGCAATCAAACGTAATCAAAGTAATGTGGGTAAGTCTTCGATTAGAGTCCAATATTTATTACAAGTTGACGCACGAAGACAGTTCACATAGGTATACATTCATATATAGTTCATTAGAAATTACGTGCATAATATTCAGGTCCGTCCGTGTCAATATAATGTGTCAGATGAACGTCATGGCTTTGTACATGCGCTGCTGTAGTCAGACAGCCAGAAATGAGCGCATGAGTTCTTGACAGCTACAAATTGAATCATAATACGATTCACCTTCCATCATTTTATTTACTAAATAAATCTCATACTTTATCTTAATATCTGAACTGACCCTGAGTTCTATATTGAATTCATATATCGGCTATATACTAAGCCTCTCCTTGGAAGAAATACAAGACACGACTTCTCTGCTTGGCGGACAGCATAAAAGGGGTAATGTAACCAAGTCACCAAGCGTGACCTTCCCAACGCGAATACGTCATAATCTTAGCATATATTTCGCGTCCATAAAATATCGACATATTCTATTAATGTTAGTGACCCCTAAACGTTGCGCACTGCTAAACCCCAGCAGACGCCGTCATTTAAAATAACACCGTAACACACACACACACACACACACACACGCACGCACGCACGCACGCACGCAGGCAGGCAGACAGGCAGGCAGGCAGGCAAGCAGGCAGGCACGCACGCACGCACGCACGCACGCACGCACGCACACACACACACACATACATACATACATACATACATATAGAAGAAAAATGCTCCACAACATGACAAAGTCATTGACCACACTTCAAAATATGTTGTTTTCCAATTATTGTGTTTTTGTTTTATTTTTATCTTTCGCCGCAACATGTGTGAATGTTATGACAATTGTTCGCTTGGCTTCAGAATTATTTCATCCCTTAACGAGCTGCATGCGTTTCAGGAGATTTTTATAATATTCATACGGTTTCCGGTTTCGCAAATTTTTGGTATGTTTTTATTTATGTTTGTGGTCTTCTTTCCTGGAGCAATTTTGTTTACATGTAAAACAAGCAAATATTTGTTTTATGTCAGGGTCCTTAAAGTTATTGACGGCAGACTCTTAAGGAAGTAAAGTTATGCATGAAATAATGATATAAATAATGTATTGAATACAAAGATTATATCAGGGGTTGGCAACCGGTCGATCTTGATCTACCGCTAGATCCCAAGCCATACTTTGGAAGATCTTATAGGTAAGAAGGTGAATAAAAATAGTGTTTAACCTAAGTAAATCTCGGCCTCGAACCGGCACCTAAAAGCGTGTTGTCTCCAGGTGAAAAGATATTTTCTCTGCATTCCATGTAAAGATCCCGCAAACTAGCGCACTAAAATTCACTTCATTTATGAACTGTATAAAGATGTAAAGCGATATTCTCTGTGCAGTGAAGCTAGCTTTCGGTAATATATGTAGTTGTAATTTACCAGCGCTCTATTGATTGGGTTGTAGGAAGCAGGTCTTGTGGCAGAGATGAAACTTACATATAGGGTGCACTTATTCCAAAGTCCAGATACTCTCAAACCTGAAAACAGATATGATTTTATCAAGGTAGGTCTTTCAAGACCCGAGTGTATCTAATGAGATCTCCGCAGCTCCTAGGCTTGCGGGCCAATGGTTTATATGTAGTACATAATTGTGTAATGAACTGCACTGAGTGACTAAAATGTTTTTGGGTTTTTTTTGTATGAGTTCCGTCCTCTGGAGAACAAAATAAAAAAGAGCTAAAGGAAAATTTTTGACTTTTTTCTACGCGGATATTGACAAGTGTTCATTGCTCTTCAATCTGTGTATAAAAAAAGAAGGACATATACAATAACCTGATCACAGAGTTTAGATATGAGAGATTCACATTGTAGCAAAGTTTGATTTGCTGTGGAGGTTATGATGGTATCCTAAAAGAATGAAATCCGTGTCTGTATTAACCGTGTGAGGTCAAGCACATGTAGGCCCCTGACTCTAAAAGGTGATGATGAAATATTTGCAGGGAACCTAACGCTACCTTCCTAGATCTCACACGGTCACTATTTTGGCTCTAGTGTCTGGTGTATGATGTACCTAGTGTCTAGGGGAGAAATGAAATGATGGTACACAACACAAAAACACTTTAATTTTCTATGAGGAAGTGAATAAAACCAGTGGTTAAGTTTTTCTTTAAAATGAATGTTTTTTCTGTACAATTTAATCTGCCTGTCCAGCCATATCTTTTGGACAGGTCTTTGAAAATGAGGACAAGATAGTTTACAGAAAAGATCAACTAAAAATGTGTGGACAATTTGCCCAATAACTATACAGTCAATATATATCTTTCCTGTGGGAATGTTCACAGCTTACACTTTATTCATCTAAGAGGGAGAGTCACTGTGTATGAGGGGCTGTAGTTTCATCACACCCCATAAACTTCCTGAGTATGAGTTGAAATACCAGTGTTTATTACACGAAAGTATCAGATATACCCAGATGCTTAACACATCACCTGGGATTCCTTGTAGTGTGATAATACAGTATGAAGTTGCAGAAAATCTCGATTTCTCAAAATGCCCAAGCTCCTTCCGTTATCTTTTGACAGCATAAACAAATGGTCGGAGACTTGGTGGCTTTATTCTCACTCAGCAGGTTTCCTGTTACCGGCTGGCAACAGGAAATAAAACCTCTGCAACAAAAGGACACCCTGGCCTTTTATATCTGATCACTTATTTTATTTATTATTTTCCTATGGTGATATGGGGTCAGCCTCGCGTGCATTACAGGTGCACTCGCCCCTAATTTTACATGACTCACACCTTGCTGTGACCACACCTCAGGTCCCTATGGCAGATACGCCACTGTAAGTTTACATAGTTTTCCTCAATAAAATAATGTGGAGTAACCACATTTCCTTTGGTATGATTTTCTCTTCTTTTCTTTTTTAAAAATAAATGCTTCAGGCATGTTAAACAGTGCTCATGGAACTCAGTGGCTTACTAATATATTCTAATGCAATAATTATTAAAACACAATCATGACAACATACATCAGTTAGATACAGTTCAATGTGAGGACTCAACAATGTCTGCTCCCGGCACGTCCTTCACTTTTCCCAATAGCAGTATCTAACTTTGGCAGTGGGATTAAACATATTAAATTCATAAAGCATTCTTACCACAAATTTCAAGAAATATAAACAAATGACGCTGACTTGCAAAGAAGTGGCCTCAGTTTCTTCTGCACTGTCCAGACTGTGAATACTTCTTTATTTAATTTTAAAATTTACACAGCTGATCTCAGCGTATTTGAATGAAAAGTTTTGTTCAACTGGCAATGAATAATGAAAGCCTTTTCCTAATATTTATTAGCTCTGGCCAATCGAAAGCTTGCGACCACCAGAATTCAAATGTAGTTTTTGAAAAACAAAAATAATTCCAAACAAACTCTGCGTCTGGTTGTCGATTGGCCAGTCTGCTTTAGTTATGCCAATACAAAAAGATGTTAGTTTTGGGTAACGATTTTCCTACCGCTTCCCTCTCCTCCTATACTCTTTTCTAAGCTGGCGTCCCCACTAACGTTATAAAAAAACAAGCAGGAACAACAGTCTGTCTGGTCGCGCGTCCGTAGACATTTAGTATTTTCTCAATAACTTGGCTAATACTTGGACTACCATATTATTTAAAACACATTCTTGCTCAGTATACTCTAAGCTATACTACCATATGATTTTTATGGTCAGTTTCATTATGGTTTAGATTTTCAATTTTGTCACTGTCAATCGTCAAATAAAAATTTTACACAAGACGGCCATTTCCCCCCCCCCCCCCCCTTTTTCATCTCTCGCTAGCATGTATTTTCAAATAACTACTTGTTTTAGTGACGTCAGTAATACTACCGCGAGGAGGAAATAAAATTGTCTGCGTGTTTGCCTCTGTTGGCTTTGCCACAGCGTGTATATATGCATGGCATAATGTGTCAAGCAAAGCGGGGTTTTGAGCGGCGGGTATTTGAATAGGCGTTAAATATTTGTATTGTCTCGTGTCACACTACCAAAAAATGTAAGGATTACTACTTATTACCAGCGTTAAAGTTAACTATTACGTTAATTCAGACAGTAGTTTGGCGGCACACTTCCGCAAGATCGTTAATTGTAAGTCTTGCCGCAGTCTCTATCAGATCGGGAAAAATGTTAAAAATGTACGTCACAAGGAAAGCGAGTAGGTTTTAAACGGCGGGGTCGGTTCTAAGCCTGTCCACGGCATAAAATTCAGCACTATGCTGGCGTGTGAGAGTATCACCGTCAGACACAATAGGGCGGGTTTATTTATTATCATTTTATGACTAAAATCTTACTAAAATGAGCGATTAATCTCGCAGATTTTACTACACACATCAAAAGTTATAACTGCAGTTGTAGATGCATGTGCTCTTCTGGCTGCCTTAGTACATGATCTACTAAAACAGCTGTGCCTGATATGACAGCTAAGGATAGGGACACTCAAAACGTGTCGTGCTGTCTGTGGACATTCAGCCCAGGGCAAAAAAATTCAGGATTGTAAGTATATTTACATCAACATCTTTAATGTCATAATCGCCTCAGGTTGGCCGGATAACAATACCAGGAGTGTACAGCCAGTTTACTAATGGCGAACAAGATGAACTGGGTGCTGATCATGTGCAGCTGGTGGGAAAACATCGGGAGGATAACACTTGTAAGTTATGACCCAAGCGGCAGGACCCACATAGAGCGTCAAAAAAAAGACAAATATTACTAGCAGGTATAATTGGCAAGTGGAAGACATCTGACGATCAGATTCCCCCAATTTATAATGCTCTTTACAGAATTCTCTATTATTCCTCTCCTTATGTGACAACTGATGTAATTTATCATCTTCATTACTATTGTTGTATGAGATCCTTACCCCAGGCATGAAGCCAACATTGCAACTGGCTCTGCAGGAAGTCTGCATCACCATGTCACATGATCTTGCAGCAGTCGTTTCTGTGGCAACTTCTTTTACATGATAAGGTTGCCAACCCCATGCACAACCTTATATTAGCCGCCATTTACGACATGCTTGATAATGTACTAGTCCTGTTCATTCTGTGTCTCTTCAGAAACCCCCGGAAGCTGCACCAGACTCAAGTTGTTATGCCCTGTATAGAACAGTCTTATATTTCTAGTTTTATGCGATATACCTTCTATGATAACTGTTACAATTAACACATGTAACAACACGTCTGCAGAAATATGTTCCCAGAACTTAAATATCGTAGTTTGATTTGTACTAATTAGCGCAGTTAATGTTGAACTGAAACATTCGTAGGGTTTAAAGCGGTAAAACTAAAATCAATGTTTTAGAAAATGCGTTTTATGGATTGTATTTAATTTAACGGAGAACTCAATTTATTAAAACTTTGAGAATTTGCTAGGCAGATTCCATTGCTTGGGGGCAAAATCTTTGACGTTCACAGTCAAAACATTAGCAACAGTTTTCTAATTTCCTATGGAAATACTATCGTGGAACTGGCGAGGGGGGGAGGGGGGGGCAGATACGCACCAGGCAAACATCAGTGGAATTGGACGGGGGAATGGGGGGGACTAGATACGTACCAGGCAAGTATCGGTGCAGCTGTAAGTGATGAGAAGACGCTGGCATATAATAGGGCACACATTAAAGAAATCAGTTAATAGCGTCAAGAGGCAGTCCCTGCTCAGGAGTCGCCATGGAAGGAGAAGGAACCAGATAAGCGCAATTGAACTGGTTTAAAGAATCAGACAAGCACTAGTGGAACTAGTTTAAAGAACCAGACAAGCACTAGTGGAACTGGTGTTAAGAACCAGACAAGCACCATTGGAACTGGTGTTAAGAACCAGACAAGTACCATTGTAACTGGTTCTAACAACCAGACAAGTACTATAGGAACTGGTTCTAAGAACCAGACAAGTACCATTGGAACTGATTCTAAGAACCAGACAAGCACCATTGGAACTGGTTCTAAGAACCAGACAAGCACCATTGGAACTGATTCTAAGAACCAGACAAGTACCATTGGAACTGGTTCTAAGAACCAGACAAGTACTAGTGAAACTGGTTTTAAGAACCAGACAAGCATTAGTGGAACTGGTTTTAAGAACCAGACATGCACTAGTGGAATTGGAGGAAAGAACAGACAAAAACAAATTGAACTGGCGGAGGAAAAAACAACATACAAGCGCAAGTGGGGCTGGTGGAAAGAACCATACAACACCAGTGGAGCTGGTGGAAAGAACCATACAACACCAGTGGAGCTGGTGGAAAGAACCATACAACACCAGTGGAGCTGGTGGAAAGAACCAAACAACACCAGTGGAGCTGGTGAAAAGAACCATACAACACCAGTGGAGCTGGTGGAAAGAACCATACAACACCAGTGGAGCTGGTGGAAAGAACTGTCAAGTATCGGTAGAACTGGAAATGAGGAGAAGACGCTGGGATTGAACAGGAAACACATTAATGAAACAAGTCAATATCATGACAAGGCAGTCCTTGTTCTGGAATAATCAGGGTAAGAGAAATCGAGGGAGACCAAAAATACACACGGAGAAGAGAACTGGAGACAGACTTGAAAGTAAGGCACGGAACAGGAAAGTTTGACATTTGTTGTTGTTGAGTTGTAGTGCTTGACGGGGAGCTCAAAGATATTGATCATTAATGTGTGGTGTTAAGGAGTAACGATTAAATAATCGTGGCAGGCTGCATGCAATATAATAATGTTTATATACAGATGGGGAAAACCGTAACAGAGCAGGATAATACCCGGGAAAAACAATAACAGAGCAGGATAAACCCGGGACAAACAGTAACAGAGCAGGATATTACCTGGGACAAACAGTAACAGAGCAGGATAATACCGGGGGCAAACAGTAACAGAGCAGGATAATACCCGGGACAAACAGTAACAGAGCAGGATAATACCCGGGACAAACAGTAACAGAGCAGGATAATACCCGGGACAAACAGTAACAGAGCAGGATAATACCCGGGACAAACAATAACAGCAGGATAATACCCGGGACAAACAGTAACAGCAGGATAATACCCGGGACAAACAGTAACAGCAGGATAATACCCGGGACAAACAGTAACAGCAGGATAATACCCGGGACAAACAGTAACAGCAGGATAATACCCGGGACAAACAGTAACAGCAGGATAATACCCGGGACAAACAGTAACAGCAGGATAATACCCGGGACAAACAGTAACAGAGCAGGATAATACCCGGGACAAACAGTAACAGAGCAGGATAATACCCGGGACAAACAATAACAGCAGGATAATACCCGGGACAAACAGTAACAGCAGGATAATACCCGGGACAAACAATAACAGCAGGATAATACCCGGGACAAACAGTAACAGCAGGATAATACCCGGGACAAACAGTAACAGCAGGATAATACCCGGGACAAACAGTAACAGCAGGATAATGCTTTCAAAACACACGGAAACAGAGAACTGGAGACAGAAAGGAAAATAATACGAAAGACACGGAAAGACCTGAAGCACGTGACAGGAACACGTGCCAAGTTTGTTGAGGGGCTTTGCTTCTTAGGAGGTTGAAGGATGATGATGGCGATGTTTAGCGATGATGATGGTGATGATGATCATGATGATTAGTGATCATCATGATGATAGTGATGATGATGATGATGATAGTGACGATGATGATAGTGATGATGATGGTTATAGTGATGACGATGGTAGTGATGATGATGATGGTGATGATGATGCTGCTGATGATGATATTGTTGATGATGATGATCATCATTATGATGATAATGATGATGATGATGATGTTGATGATACTTTTACCTGTAAAACGATAAAATCAACATACTATATATTTACTTCTTTTCCGTAGTCCCTGCATCAGGTTTGTGATTAGAAAATAAAGAAGACAGGAGAAAGATGTTGAGAAAGATGTTGAGAAAGATGTTCAGAAAAGTGAGAATGGCATACTAACCTGTTTTGTTGACGACTACAGTCCATGTTGTAATCTTGAACTCAGCATCTTTGCTCATAATAGTGATGTTACAGCCAAACTTTTGGTCGATGGTTGACTCATATTCCATCATTAAGATCTGTAAGTTAGCCAAGTGGTAGTGGCCTCTGGTGGATAGATAGATAGATAGATAGATAGATAGATAGATAGATAGATAGATAGATAGATAGATAGATAGATAGATAGATAGATAGATAGATAGATAGATAGATAGATAGATAGATAGATAGATAGATAGATAGATAGATAGATAGATAGATAGGTAGGTAGGTAGGTAGATAGATAGATAGATAGATAGATAGATAGATAGATAGATAGATAGATAGATAGATAGATAGATAGATAGATAGATAGATAGAGAGTAGATAGATAGATAGATAGATAGATAGATAGATAGATAGATAGATAGATAGATAGATAGATAGATAGATAGATAGATAGATAGATAGATAGATAGATAGTGTGACGATACGTCTGTACGTGTCCTTTTTTGTGATCGCTCACACCTTCAACCCTCCGGCAGTACCCTTTCTTTTTCTTCATGTTTCTCACTCATCACTTTTATTTGGCATAAATCATGCCTTTTCATTCGTTATTTCTATTATTTTGCTCCAAGATGGACATAACATGGTGAACTCCCCTATGGCAGTATTTGCTATGGGAGTAATTCGAATCCTATTGTTTCACACTCCAATCCCAGACTGTTGTTACGATTCGCCAGGTTTGGTGATCCGGCCAGCGATAACATTTTATCGCCTAATCCGTCTGAACAAATCATGCCTTTTCATTCGTTATTTCTACTATTTTGCTCTATGCTGGACATAACATGGTGAACTCCCCTATGGCAGTATTTGCTATGGGAGTAATTCGCATCTTATTGTTTCACACTCCACTCCCAGACTGTTGTTACGATTCGCCAGGTTTGGTGATCCGGCCAGCGATAAACATTTTATTGCCTAATCCGTCTGAACACATGCGGTAATGTGTTCGACACACATTTGACCCAACTGGAAACCCGCTAATCGTGTTGACACAAGCTGGGTTTGTGATCAGATGAAAGAAGACCACACGGGCTGTCAAGACAATCAGGGATTGTCTGGCGTAGGCACGCAGATTATTCTTAGAAACAGAGGTGCGCCGGAAGTCGTAGGTAACGATACGACATTACTGTGTAAGAGGCCACGCGTGTATATTAAATTTAATATTTTCAAATACGCGTGGTATGAGTAGTGCTAAATTTCCCAACCCAAACAGTGCTAGATAGATTGGATTGGTGCGCCAGAATCTACTATGATTTGATTGGAACTTTCGGCGGAAACACAGCTGGGATTTGAAACTAAGGATTGTGGGATATAATTTAACAAACTCGGAGTCACAGTACACAACACAGACAGACTGCATCGCAGTGTCAACTAAACACCTCCTACAAGCCAGAAGAAAGAGGATAGGACTTACAATTCCACAACTATAAGTACCAGATCGAGTATTGGACAACTTTGGAATTCACAAGTAAACCCGCCATTTTGAAACAAGACTGGAAACTTGGGAATTTTATCACAAGAAGTCATAAGAGGAATTATAGATTTCCAGACCAAGTGTTTTACACGTCATAAGAGGAATTGCTCAGATTTAAGTGATTAGAACAGCATTTAACTGCAGGGAAGTGGGTCCATTCTAAATCTGTGCCAGGAGACATGTGTATATCCAAAACTTTAGGGCAAGTGTAAACAAATTATTCACTAATGTAAATTCTACAGGTTTCTTGCTAAGTGGTTATATATGAGGCTGGCAACCTCAACATATGAAAAAAGTATATTCATGAACCACTACATGCAAGAGCTGGTGATTGTTTCTGACTAGTCGTTTGGAAACCTGACAGCAGAGATAACCTAGACCCCGACGGGAGTAGCGACGAGTAATGAGTGATGATTACATCACATGTGCCTAAAGTGTATAGAATCATTTTGTGAGATTTATATACCTTTTTAATTGTAATTCAGGCAAATCATTATTCACGCACTCCAGACGCAATTTCCTAGTTGACACCCAGAAGGATATTGGTGAGTTTTCATGCTATTCCCTGAGTTACATTGTGTGCTCGGGAATTTAATTCTTCTGAGAGGTTAACATTCGTGGGTGGAACGCATGAAAATGGGCTTGTTAGTTTGCGGAAAACAAATGTACTGAGGCATTTGTTTATTTCTAATTTGTCACAGTTCGTGGTTACAAGACATCAGACTTAAGTACTGAAGTTCCTACGACACTAGTGTGAGTGAAGAGTATCAACACCAACCGCCGAAATCGGACAAATTGAGTGAAGAAGTGCCCTCATCACCAAGAAGTGAAGAAAACCACGGCTGCAGGACTCATCTGGAGTAAAGTCTTTTGTGTAAACAGGCTACAGCAAAATGCAAAGACATTCTAAAGCCCATTCTAAACCTCAATGAGGAAAAATTTAATATAATGTTCACCCAATTTTCCAAATTTATTTTCCCATGTTAAAGACTAATTGACTATTAAATTCGTTGTATGTTATTTTAAACCAAACAATAAAAGTTGATTCAGTTTATATGTACGAAAGCAATCGTATGAGCCAGTTCTTCTTGATATATATATATATATATATATATATATATATATATATATATATATATATATATATATATATATATATATATATATATATATATATAGAGAGAGAGAGAGAGAGAGAGAGAGAGAGCCATTACTTATAAGAGGGCATTCGTTGGATTACTCCAACTGGGGGCTTGACGGGCCAGAATCATTGCATAACCCCTTCAGAAAAGACGACGGACCAGATAATAAGTTAACGAATTTGCTCAGCTCTTAAGCAGCGTTTGTTCTTGACTTCTGGGAATTTCTTGTGACGGCTCCTCTAAGGTAAAATCGGCATTCATCTTCTATCTAAATCTTTGTCAAGAGTAATCTTGCGCGAAGATAGATACCTTGGACGACCTACTTTTAGATACGCTTGCATTGTGACCATTAGTGGACCACTACTGCAAAGCAAAGGGAGGCAATCCCGTGACAGATAGACACATAGATAGATAGATAGATAGATAGATAGATAGATAGATAGATAGATAGATAGATAGATAGATAGGTAGGTAGGTAGGTAGGTAGGTAGGTAGATAGACAGACAGACAGACAGACAGACAGACAGACAGACAGACAGACAGACAGACAGACAGGTAGGTAGGTAGGTAGGTAGGTAGGTAGGTAGGTAGGTAGTTAGATAGATAGATAGATAGATAGATAGATAGATAGATAGATAGATAGATAGATAGATAGATAGATAGATAGATAGATAGATAGATAGATAGATAGATAGATAGATAGATAGATAGATAGATGTTTGACCACTAGTACAATTCGAGTAATAGAATCACATTATGTCTCATCTTGAATACTTAATATTCGAGAAATGTGAATTCTGACATCAGATATTTAAAAATAATGACATTGGATACATCCTATAACAAATTTATAAATAATAAAATTACAGGGTAATTATAAAGTAACTCACTGTGTTCAAATTTTTATGTATTCACTTCTGTCAAAGTAACTTATAAGAAACATACGTCAAAATAAAGGGAACCAACTGTTATTTTATAATGTTAATGCTATGTCGGGTTGACATTACAGCTGATCGGTGATCCCCGCTGTTCAGTACATGACTTCTTTGCTCGCAGAAATATTTGCTTTTCTTGTCATCGTCTGTTTTTTTTTCTATCACCTTTCAACTTCTAAAGGAGCATAGGCCTTCAACGCACATGCCAAATCTTCCTGTCCCGTTATTACGGTAGTGCGATGTGTACTGGCTGGTCTTTGTAATGTATTTTTTTTTTTTTTTTCTTAACCAGCGGCACTTAGGCTTTCAGCCCTTCGGCCCAATGACATGTCATTGCGAGGCTGGGGAACCTGAGGACTTTCCTTCCAACCCGGTCAGGAGCTTCGCTCCTTCCCATCCACAGAGGGTTTATCACAGGAGCCGTTCAGGCTGTTCAGTCAAATTTCCGGCCGTAAACATTTCTTCAAACGCCGACGCCCGGGTTTGAACCATGAACACCTGGTCGCCAGTACAACGCCGAAGCCATTACACCAGCGCGGCTCCCTTGTAATGTATTTAGATGAGTATTTCATTGACTCAAACCAAGTCCAATTAGGGGTATGCAATGTAGACCACACGCACAGCGTAACCACTTCCAATCTTCATATTATTACCAAGGCATTGTAGACGAACTTCAGACATGTTTATTTAACATCACGAAGCTCCATATATATATATATATATATACTACTCGTCAAAAGTCAAGGGCCACCCTATTATTTTCAATACACTTTTATATAAGCGCATAGAATGATTAAATGAAGGAAGTTTTTAGTAAAAATGGGTGCAATATCTTCCTCTGACAGTCCTCTATGCATGTTAGCATAAAAACAACTCACCGACAACCATGGTGATCACGTGCAATTTGGTTTGCTGACCATAAATTCACATTTTTAATCTGTTTTTTCAAACTTCCGTACAACCAAACAGGTGAAGTAATCGTGCTGATTGACATTCCACGTGCAATGGCGACTTTTCGTGAACAGAGTTCACTCTTAATTTGTTTTACAATCAGCAGACTTAGGGTAGTTTCATCACTTGCAAAAACCATGCCACCGAGAAGAAGTCTTGACACCTTATAAAGAATGAGGGCTATAGCGTGGGTTGAAAGTGGTTCATCTGTCCGTGAGGTTGCTAGACAGCTTGCAGTGTCACACTCTACTATCGAAAGAATTTTGGAGAGATTTCAGGCCACAGGAAGTGGGAGGATCGCCACCGGCCAGGTCGCCCTAGATGCACCAATAGACATGATGACCGGTACCTCTTGTTGTCAGCTCTGCGCCATCGAACAGTGACTTGTTCCACTCTAAGATGTCGGCTGAGACAAACTGTAAACGTTAATGTCAGTCAAAGCACCATTCGCAGACGTTTACATGAATTTGGACTGGCTGCTCGACGTCCTGCAGTCAGAATCCCTCTTACTCCTGCTCATCGCAGAGCCCGTGTTGCTTGGTGTCGCAAGCACATCCGATAGACAAGGCAACAATGGAGTCAAGTTCTCATCACTGATGAATCTCGCTTCACTGTGTCATTCAATGATTGCAGGATTCGAGCTTGGAGACGACCAGGAGAGCGATTTACTGATGACACAATTCGAGAGGTGGATCGTTATGGTAGGGGTTCTGTCATGTTCTGGGGAGGCTTCTACAGATACGGCAGGACCCCACTCTACATCATCCAACGCAATTTGACCGGCCCAAGATACCAGAACGAAATCTTGAGACCAATTGTTCAGCCTGCTCTGGAGGCCATAGGTGGTAATGCCATCCTCCAAGATAATAACGCTCGACCCCATCGAGCTCGTGTGGTGAATGAGTTTATTCAGCCACATGGGATCATCAGGATGGCGTGGCCAGCTCATTCACCAGACCTTTCTCCGATTGAGCACCTCTGGGATGTCCTTGGTCGAAGATTGTCAACAAATCACCCCATGCCAATGGATGTTGCACAGCTGACTGCATTTCTGTTTCAGGAATGGCAAGCTGTTCCTCAGGATACTCTTCGGACCCTTGTGGACTCGATGCGTCTACGCTGTCTTGAATGCCTTGCTGCAAACGGTGGTCATACCCAATTTTGAAATGTCTATTTGTCCAATATCTATTGTGTGACTTTTGAAAAGGTGGGTGACACACTTCACAGCTTCATTGCGTTTGAATGTGTGTTTCCATTTCTTTACGTGACATGTCAAGTTGGTATTTAATAAATGCCGTTTTGACTGATACCAATTACGTTTATATCAGATTTGTTTTATGGTTTCAACCAATTTTTCTAAGTGGCCCTTGACTTTTGACGAGTAGTATATATATATATATATATATATATATATATATATATATATATATATATATATATATATATATATATATATATATATATATATATATATATATATATATATATATATATATATATATATATATATATATATATATATATATATATATATATATAGATATGCGTAATAGCTTACGGCGTCAACTAGACCGTCCTTAGCGTCGCTGTACAGTCTGCTACTGGAACAATGTCCTCGACATTTTCATGCAGATATATTTAATATTCACAACTCACTTGCAAAATATTCAGAATTCCTTTCTTACAATAACCTAGCATCGACCCACGGAGGTGTATGGGTGATCTAGAGGTCGAACACTTTAGGAATCTGTAGGAAAGTAAAACATCCAGGAGCTCGACACACATGCGTCCGTCCACCTTGAAACACACGCAGAAAAGACCTCGAAAGATCCTTCACTTCTGCTAACATCGACCGTAGACTTTTGTAACTCGGCCCAAAAGACAATGACGTACTTCCTGTGACCAAGGAAACCGGTCATCAACACACATGGTACCATAGTTGAGCCGTATTTGATATCGACCGATATGTTATGAATTTTACTCATAACACCCGTGCCATCAACACAAAGTATTACCATTCTTCTTCATCCCTGTCTGTGTCCAGTTCTCTTCTCCATGGATTGTTTGGCCTTCCTCTACCACTCTTACCCTGGGAATTCCAGAACAGGGATTGTCTGGTAATGCTATCAACTGGTCGTCTGGTAATGCTATCAACTGGTTGTCTGGTAATGCTATCAACTGGTTGTCTGGTAATGCTATCAACTGGTTGTCTGGTAATGCTATCAACTGGTTATCTTGTAATGCTATCAACTGGTTGTCTGGTAATGCTATCAACTGGTTGTCTGGTAATGCTATCAACTGGTTGTCTGGTAATGCTATCAATTGTTGTCTGGTAATGCTATCAACTGGTTGTCTGGTAATGCTATCAATTGTTGTCTGGTAATGCTATCAACTGGTTGTCTGGTAATGCTATCAACTGGTTGTCAGGTAATGCTGTCAACTGGTTGTCTGGTAATGCTATCAACTGGTTGTCTGGTAATGCTATCAACTGGTTGTCTGGTAATGCTATCAACTGGTTGTCTGGTAATGCTATCAACTGGTTGTCTGGTAATGCTATCAACTGGTTGGTAATACTATCAACTGATTGTCTGGTAATGCTATCAACTGGTTGTCTGGTAATGCTATCAACTGGTTGTCTGGTAATGCTATCAACTGGTTGTCTGGTAATGCTATCAACTGGTTGTCTGGTAATGCTATCAATTGTTGTCTGGTAATGCTATCAACTGGTTGTCTGGTAATGCTATCAACTGGTTGTCTGGTAATGCTATCAACTGGTTGTCTGGTAATGCTATCAACTGGTTGTATGGAAATGCTATCAACTGGTTGTCTGGTAATACTATCAACTGGTTGTATGGTAATGCTATCAACTGGTTGTCTGGTAATGCTATCAACTGGTTGTCTCAATACGTGTCCTATCCATCTCCAGCGTCTTCTTCTCATTCTTGTTCCACTGGCGCTTGTTTGGTTCTTGTCATCAATTCCACATTAGTGATCTTGTCATACCCTTTCAATCCTGTGGGTTTGAGGTATGCGAGGTATGGCGAGGTATGTCGAGGTATGGCGAGGTATGGCGAGGTATGGCCTCTGCCTCGAATTCTTGATGTACCGGGTTCGATTCCGAGTTGAGGGAATATCATTTTTTGGAATTTTTTTTTTTTTGAATGAGTGGTCCTTATAATGTCAAACTCCCCCCATCCTTTCCAGCACAGTATCCTGGGTAGTGAGATCGGATGCCTAGCCTTCTCGGATAAGGGCAAAAAAATAGGAGGTCCCGTGTGCAAGTTGCGCACGTAAAAAATCTGATGACCGATGGAAATCGTAAATAGCAGGCCTATCAGGCCGCTGCCCTGGCAAAGTTAAAAAAATTACAAACCTACCCAACACCAAAAATGTTTATAGAATGTGTGATTCTTATTTACACACATTGGGATTCTCGCCGGTACTATGGAGTTTCGTGCACTGTGCTGAGATACTCCTTGTGTGATCTAAGGGAGGAGATCAGAGCACTGATGGAGTTGTCCGTGTGCAATGAAGATAGTCCTTAAAACCAAACCATTTATCAAAGTTTGTAGTTCTCCATGTTTCACAGCCATACAACAGGAATGACTAGACATTTGAATTGATAATGCAGATTTTTGTGTTGGACTTGAATTCTTTTGATCTCCATATATTTCCCAATGCAAGGAAAGATCCTTGAGCCTTGTGTATTCTTCTTTTGCTTTTCCTATATCGACAGTTGATTAACCATTTTATATGTTATGTTGTTTTGTTTCCGGAAAGTATTTAAAAAAATAAATAAAATGTATTAGTCATAAGTCAAGCGGAAATTATTACTCTGTACTTCGACATTAGTTTAAAATTATCCATAAGATACAAGTGGGGATATTAAAAAATAAAAATAGAGTGAGAATTTGTAATCCCGATGTACACAAACAAATACATTACAGTAACTTACACTGATGACAAACCGCCTGCTAAAAATATATTTTTATCCATGGATAAGTTTCCGGTGGAGGGTTCTCTTCCTTTAGACACCCAGGCCATCTTGTTCAAGGACGTCCCGTTGAAGATCGTAATAGACATGACGTCATTGTCGGCTGTCAACATGCCGGCGTTACAACGAAGCTTCAAAATTTTGTACTCACTGCCAAGACTTTCCGCGAAAAATCCTGGAATTAAAAATACAATATTTGGTTAGGGTAATTAATTACTTTCACGGCTTTAAGTGCAGCATAATCAATCAATCAGTCAATCAATGAATCAATTAATCAATCAATTATTAATCAATCAATACCATTTAACTCCACAAGAAGCAAAGGCCATCAACAAACACACGCCAAGCTCTCCTGTCACGTGCCATCAGTTTTTTCCGCGTCTTCCTTATCATTACCCCGTCTATCTCCAGTTCAATTCTCCATGTGTTGTTTCGTTCTACATCCGTTTCTCTTTCCCTGAATACTCTCACAGAACTAAGGGTCTTTGATATTTGGACATGCGCCCTAATATAACCGACTAGGTTGAACGGGACGCACCGCGCCAAAACGAGGCAAAAGTTTTACATTAAAAAAAAAAATCTTTCCCTGAGGGATCCAAAACAAAGACTGCCGTGTAATGATATTCGTTAGTTAGGAAGATTTGATCAGGCCCAGATGTTGGTTCTCGCTTTTAAACAGATTTCAGCAAAACACTTTTTAAATGCAGCATTGTTTCAGCTGAAAGAAGTCAAGTCCTATACAAAAACTATCTCCACATTAAAGGTCGGCTCCAATGGATCTCCAACGTCTTCTGTCTCTTGTCTTGATGGTGCACTTTGATAGACTCTTTCTTGTCCATCTCTTGTCTTGATGGTGCACTCTGATAGACTCTTTCTTGTCCATCTCTTGTCTTGATGGTGCACTCTGAAAGACTCTTATTGTCCATCTCTTGTCTTGATGGTGCACTCTGATAGATTCTTTCTTTTTTTTCCATCTCTTGTCTTGATGGTGCACTCTGAAAGACTCTTTTTTGTCCATCTCTTGTCTTGATGGTGCACTCTGATAAGACTCTTTCTTGTCCATCTCTTGTCTTGATGGTGCACTCTGAAAGACTCTTTCTTGTCCATCTCTTGTCTTGATGGTGCACTCTGAAAGACTCTTTCTTGTCCATCTCTTGTCTTGATGGTGCACTCTGAAAGACTCTTTCTTGTCCATCTCTTGTCTTGATGGTGCACTCTGAAAGACTATTTCTTGTCCATCTTTTGATGTTATCTTCCCACTTACAGCGCTATATTCCTCTTGCATGTTTACCTTCAACTCTCCCTTCTATTATGGTCTTCATCAAGGTGATGTCGTTTTTATAAGATCAAAATATTGTCGCTGTCTAACTGTGATCTTCTTCATTAATTCTCTTTTCATTGCCAGGTTTTCTAGGCCCTCTTTATTTGTTGTCTTCTCTTTCTATAGACCCATTCTTCTATATATCCACATTCATCTCAAAGATCTCAATTCGTGCTTCTAATTGCTTGTTCATTATCCATATTTCTACACAGCAGTGAAGCATATATATATATAGCATTTGATGATTCTCAGTTTGAATTTGAGAGTTGATTGCGCAGATGTAAGCATTCGTCTATTGTTGTTGAATGCACCTTTGGCCATTCTTTTCTTCTTGATTTTTGTTTCTCATCTGCCATTGTATGACCAAGATATGAGAAACTCTTGACTTGTTTCAGCATTTTCCCCCACTTATTCTTATCTTTAACGATGACTTAATTTCAATTGAAATGTGACGTCAGTAGTAGAGTATGTTGGAAACGAGGCGTTTTCTGCAGGCGCGCTGCAGGCGCGTGACTTTTTATATAGCAAAAATTCTGCAGGAGCGCTGCAGGGGCAAGATGGCGGACTTGAGCTAACAAGGGGAGGTTATTTTTAGAGGTATTTTTAGATAACAAGAAGAGGAGGGACAAGATGGCGGACTTGAGCTAACAAGGGGAGGTTATTTTTAGATAACAAGAAGAGGAGGGACAAGATGGCGGACTTGAGATAACAAGGGGAGGTTATTTTTAGATAACAAGAAGAGGAGAGGCAAGATGGCGGATTTGAGATAACAAGAAGAGGATGTTTATATAAGGAAAATGTTGCAAGATGGTGGTTTTTTATATATTATTGTTTTTAGTATAGCCAACTTAGGTAGTGGCTGTGTTAGACAAACAACATTTAGACAAACTTTTAGATAATAGGAAGACGATAGTTAGACGATATATACATATATATTTAGACATACATATTTTACAACATTTATACAAACATTTATACAAACAGTTATACAAACAGTTATACGAATAGTTATACAAACATTTAGACGAACAATTAGACGATATAGGTAACAAAAAGCGTTTTAGTTAATATAGTTTTTTATTTTTTCAAATACTAAAGGGCAACTCTCAGCCGCTTGGTAGGTTTCTTCTTCTTCTGTGGTAGATTAGGGACATCGGGTAGGTCTGTGGTAGGAAACCAACTAGGTGCTGGTGATATCGGGGATTTAGAGTTCATGATTTCGTCAAACAGGTTAGTGGAAGACTTCTTCGGGGGTAGGACATCGGTCAGGTCTGTGGTAGGAAACCAACTCGGTTCTGTTGGTTGGTAACAACTGGAATTGATGTACTGATCAAACGTAGTACCCGTAGTTGGATAGGTATCCGTGCTTGGTGGCTGTAATCGGTCAAATTCGGCGAGGATTTCGTTCTGTAATGTCAATAAATGGTCAAACTCAGATCGAGTTAACGTAATCCCGTGTTTGGTAGGAAATTTGAGGTAGGATTCACCAAAATATCTTCGCACGGGCAGTAAAGGTTGGCCTCGGTAAACACTTACAGACGCAGCCTTCAGACCACTAGCCAAAGGTTTAAGCATTTCATCACTTCTTTTAATGTAGACCCAGTTGGTGGGAGCAGTCATTTTCAACGAGATGTATCTAATGCGTTAATAAAGTGTCTTCCAAGTGTTTATATCGTATAATCTGGTTTTTTTAGGCGTGCCCTAGCTAGGATTTGATTCGTCGAACATCGAGCGTGTGTTAGGCAGGACGTGATTCGTCGCTGTATTGTGTGGGAACAACGACATATGGTTGTATTGTCGTGAGGGAAAAAATACACCCGTCTATTGATTTCGTCTCTTGTTTATCAAAGTGGGGTTGAGTTTCACTAGCCAGAGTTTGACTAAGCGCGTAATTAATCGATCGTTGGCGTGTTGTCTAGCCGAAAACGGTAGTAGGACCCGCTGCATAGTACCACCTCGTGTTTTGATCAAGATGAAATAAATGGCGTAGAGCCCGCAAACGTTGGTGACTACATCTTGTAAATGTCTGGCGTTGTAGATAACAGGTCGAGTAGAGTTTCTGGCTATAAAATTAATCAAGTCCGAGTGTGTAGGTGGTAGGCCAAAAGAATCAAAATATTCAAAAGTACCAAGTCCGTTATAATATAGGGCGACCCAGTGGTCACCGGGGCGATAGCTAGGATCAGTGTTGATGACGAAAGCAGCCGTCTTGGTCGGATCGATGCGTAGAGGTAATTGGTCACGAGCTAACACTTTAACGAGCCCAGTTCGTTTAACAAATATGTCCGACAGGAGGATGGTGCGTATCTCGTCTGTATTCATTGTCTAAGTGGTGTAGTCTGTCAAAACTTGGCGCGATTTCGAGATCTCCAAGATCGAGTCTTGCTCGGCGTAGACGAGAACCTGTAATGGTTCGGGTGTGACCTCGGCGAATTTAAGTTCTACTGAGACTGGGCCCGACTTGGCCATCTCAAACTGGTCACCGTCTAGTAGACTGCGGGTGAGGTCAAAGGCGTATAAGGCGTAACCGTGCTTAAAATGTCTATACTCGAGGTCGTTGCCGGCGTCTTTACCAACCAGTCCCATAGCTAGATTCGTCGCGAAGAAGGCTCTCACGTACTGGTTGTGTTCATAATCCATGGACAAAGGCTTGCCACTGACGGTTCTGCCGTCCGCGCTGACGTTCAAATATATCAGACCAAAGGTAGCGAAATTGAACGGATTAGCCGTGTACGACCCGTTAAAAGCGGACGAAGTGACTAGTCCAATCACGATCCGTGTAGGTGTTTGACTGAGAAACAGATTATCCTGCATGTGCGATAGCATACCTCTAGGGATAGAGAAAGTTTTTAGCACAACTCGTTTCAAGGGGTACTTGGCATTACCTCGCACCAAGGCTTTCTCGTGGGCTAGAGAGACGGCCGGATTTAATTTAGCTTTCCGGACAACCAAGGCCGCATAAGTTATAATAGATTTATATCCAGCGGTGGGGTCGTGTCCCAGCACGTTGAAGGCATCTTTAGACGGGGTGAGTTTTACTTTAACTGTCACACCATTTAACAGGTAACGATCTTGAGCAAAGATATCTGAATGTAAACGACCCATCATATCAATCTCCTGAGAACCAGCCGCTATATGTCGACGCAGTCTTAACCCGTTGTTATTGTCACCAATTGTGTCCGTAATAAAATTTGGCGTGTCTTTGTAAAACAGAGCCGATGTCAGATGACCTCGTTTGGGTTCCTCCCCGTAATTCAACGTGGCTTCGATGTAAGCTCTATAAGGGTAGGTGTTCTCGCTGGGTGTAATCAGCGTATCGTTCAGTGAAACGTCGACTTGGGAGAATAAACTGTGCAGGTAATAGTTGATCGGGGCCACCTCTGCGTCAGCGGGTAATGCACCGCCATTAGCTAACGTAACTTTGGCGCGCACGTGCAGAAAAGTATTGAACAAATCTAGATATTCTTCACCGTTTCCCGAAATTACAAATTCCACCGGGGCTCCGGGGGCTAAGGCGGCCAACGGATGTATCTCCACAAATTGTCCCTCTTCTACGGCTGTCTGCGTTGGTGGTACGCTAAACAAATCTAGACCACTGTGAAGACACTCGCACGAGTTGGGGTGAATAAGCGCCATCATTCAAATATATCAGAGTACCTTCGCTTCTTCTGGTGAGAATGAGAAGGTCGAGCTCGGTTACTGCGTTTTATGCGTTTCGGCTCGCCAGGTGGGGCAGCTCTCGTTTTTCTTTTCCTTCTAAGTCCGCTACCCGATTGGTTAGTGGTGAGGTGTTCAACGGCTCCCTGTAATAAACGTTGACCCGACTCCTTGGCTCGTTCACGAAATGCCTCGCCAACATTTCTGCCGGCTAACGCATCGCTCGCGACCTGTAGACCGGTCCCAAGCCCTTCTCTGAGTAAAGCTTTGCCTCCAGTTTTTAACCACGGGAGAACCATACGACCGAGCCCGCCGAAAAAACTACCCAAACCATGTCCTCTTTGACTTCTGCCTCCGATAAACACTGGCATCCCATGGCCAGCTTGGTTGCAGTAAAACTCCTCATACATCTTGGGGTTTCGTCGGATGGGTACGTGTCTCACCATTATGTTTCTAGTCAAAATCAAACCGTCTGTGAGTTCGGAAGTGTAGTGTCAACACCGAAGCTCCGCTAGTGAATGGGATAGTCTTACCCTGATCGTTAGTTAAAAGGATTTCCACCGCGTCAAACGAAAAACGGCTCAGGGGTACGTAGTGGGGTTTGTCGTAAATCCTGAAAACAGAAGCATTAGTCCTATCCAAAATAGGCACAATCCGTAACAAAGGGACAGAGGCATCTCCAACCGGTCTCGCCGCTACGAGATCGCAGTACACGTATACATTTTTCATGTCGCTATCCATTTGTACTTCAGTCTCGCCTCGTAGTATTGGGTCAATGTCTGTGGCGAGCGAGGCAGGAAAACCTAACATGTGTTTCAACGTCTCGCTAATTCTAACTTCAACCTCCGGATCATACAGATTCAAGGTGGCCTTATTATTGTTAAAATGGAATCTAACTCGGGCTTTTTCATCCACATCCGTGGCTAAAAGCAAACGATTCAACTCGTCGATCAGCGTGTCGGGTGACGTGTATAGACCAGCGGGTAACGTGAGTAGTATAGACTCATCTTCTTTGTTGGGAAAGTAATGTAGCCATACATCATCCTCTAGCACGTTAAAATAACTTTTGGGAAATTGAATCTCAACCAAACCAACCTCGTAACGCGAAGTCAAGTCTATAGTCTGTGGCAATTTGACGAAAAAGTGACCGGCGTTATTGTTTGGGTATATTTTCATCGAGGCATTGCTGGGTAAAGTCACGTAAAAACTCATCCTATCTTGGGGTTAGGTAACATGTAACCCAGACAACTGCTCATTAAAGCGATCCAAAACTTGCCGTCTGGTCCCTCTGCGTTGCTCCGACTCAGATTGAATAATGAGACACCGATGACGACATATATAACGATCATCTGACAGATGAAAACGATCTCTAGTCGCGGGACTAGTTTCCCAAAAAAGGCCAGAACGAGGTTCTCGCGGTCTTGGGAGGGGGTGGCCTCAAAACTGGGGTGCTCACGTCTTCTTCAATATCCATCAGTCTCGATATCTCGCTAGTTGTTTGGACGAAATCCAGCTGTTGAATGACGAGTTATAACCGAACCATTTGACTAAATATTCTTTTACACCCCTGCCACCGCGGCGTTCCTCCAAAATGGACTCGATTCGATAAACTATCTTGTCGCCGACTCGTTGCAGCTCTTCTTGGTAAAAAGAACCTTTCAATTCCTCACCCGAATCATCTTTAAGGACGTACGTAACCGGTCTTGTTTGGTTTTGTCGGCTGATCGTAAACAACTCTTCTGTCCACGCCGGCGTATAACCCTTTTTAAAAGTTTGTCTGGCTTGGGCGATCCGCACGCGATCACCAGGTTTAAAATAGACTTTTCTACCGACGACGTCAGGGGTCGAATACAAAGTACGCCACACTTCTTCTTGATTGTTCGGGGTAACTTCCACCGGTGCCATCTTAATACTCCGATGATACGAATTGTTGTAGTTGTGGACCAGTTGTTGTATCACGTCGACGTAGCGAAGACTGTTGGTTTTGGTAAAGTAACGCCACGTTTTTTCTTTGAGGGTTCGATTAAACCGTTCGACGATAGCTGCTTTGGTGTCTTCATTCTCCGTAGTGAAGAAATGGACCTTTTCGGTTTTAAGAAACTTTAAGAATGTTTTGTTGACAAACTCACTGCCTTTGTCTGTTTGAAAATTTATCGGTTTGCGACTGTTAAAAATTGTCTTTACAGCTGTTTCTAACGCTGTCCCAGTCTTGTTTTTCAGAGGAACAGCCCAAGCGAATTTACTAAATACGTCAATACACGTTACTAGATACGAATACCCATCGTTGAATCTTTTTAAACCACGCAAGTCAATTAAATCAGCCTGGAACTGTTGATCGATACCACCTGCAATGGTCGTACGTCGTTTAAATTTTCTGCGCACCGGCTTGTGTAGGGTGTAGGTGTCCTGATGGCCTAACCACTCTTCAATTTTCTTACGACTAAGTTTGGTGCTACGTTGTAAGGCGGCAATTCCTCCATAAGCTCCAGATCGTTTTGGATCGTAGTAATGTTGTTTTAAAATCACTTCTTTGGCCATGCTTCCCACTTTGGCGTCTTTTTCCTTTTTCTGAGCGAATACGACGATGATTTTCGCACTTTACTAGCCACCTTTTTCCGATTAGTGGGTGTGACGGGTGGCGACTGAGGCGTTTTGTCCACGATCTCCTCTTTAAGTACAGTGGGTTGTTCGCTGGTTTGTGGTGGTTGTTTAATATCCACGAGACCTAGAGGTACGTGTCTGTACTGTTCTAGTCGAGTCAAATATCGCTGTAATGTTTGTTGGTAGAGTTTAGCCTTGTCACCGATTGGCATATCTTGGTGATCCAAGACTAGTTGCATTCGAGTGTCCCACTCTCCCAAGTTATCTCTTAGCGCATCGGGTGGTCTATAAGGTTTTTCTCACAAACGAGCATCCATCAAAACCATTTTCTTAGCCATTTTACAAAAAACCTTTTAGTACAGTTAGTAAAGGTCCAAGCAGAGCAGATAAGAAACCTCCAGTTTGTAAAAATTGTTTTCGTCTTTTGAGCGATAATGTCCTCTTGGTAAGCGCTCTCAAGGTGTTTTTGTAACGATGCATACGTCTCTTCTGATTGGGAGTTAGTGTAACGTTACCTTTTAATACGTTGTGACAACATTCACAGAGTGTTCCTACCAGCTCGGGTGATGCTGTTTTCATAACAGCCTTGATGACTGGTGGTTTGGCTGTACCTAGAAAATTTAACATATCAGCATGTTTTTTTTTACTTTTTCTCCCATGTTACTTGGGTACGTAAACAATTTGTTGCTCCTCTGGGAAGATTCTTGAACGAAGCCTTAGATTATCTGGTGTGTCTTGTTGGAGGTCAATTAGCAAATAGCCGTGTGGGACTGAGGTTGCGTCCTTAAAACTATCCTGAACATATCCAGTTTGACCTGGGTACATCTGTTTGGCTAGATTAACAATCTGAGATCCATCGCGTGGATTTTTGAAAAGCACAATGTAATGAGAATTCAAACTAATGGTTCTGTGTTCTTTGTTCTTGCCAAATAAATTTTTGCAACGAGATAAAATACGCTTATATTTTATGATGAGACTTTTTTTGTAAATAAACTAGTTACACGTTCGTCTGTTTCGTTCATGAGGTCATCGATAATTACCAACCTCTCTTATCACTGTCCACTGGCTCAATATCGGGTAGTCCTTCAATAAAA
>JAMPIV010000182.1:0-31737 GCA_024509875.1 Oreohelix idahoensis
GTGTAAGTAAAGACACAGTATAATGCATGTTTTTAGCTAGAAAATCACAGAGCAGCTATGAGGTTACAATAGGCTGTTAGATTACTGTAGACTCTTTTCCTTTACACGTCACATACCCTCAACTGGTACCACCAACTAGTATGGTAAAAGAATAGAAACAAATACTCTCTGAGTATTGAGTTTCCCGACACAGGGTTATGTGTACCCTTCTTCCTATTCCACCATCCCATGTACCTCAGAATTTACCCTCGATGAGAATTAAGCTTAATCCCTCGAGAGAAAACTTTCTTCACATTTAAATTGAATAGCTTTTATATTTACTTTGCATTTAAATGAAAAGGTTAATATTATAGAAAGAATATGTTTACATTTACATCGCCACTGGTTGAAAAATGTTCATAATATAGATTGAATATGTTTTCAGTTACATCTACACAGGTTGAAAAATGTTCACAATATAGATTGAATATGTTTTTATTCACATCTACACTAGTTGAAAAAATTTGAAAACTTTCATTAATTTTAAAGTGAATATGTTTACATAGACATTTACACTGGTTTGTAATTGTAAATATTATAATTAGAATGTACATCATTTCTTTCATTTTTCCCTCCCTGCTCAATTAGGAACTTGGGACTACGTATGCTTTTAGTTCTCTTTAAGAAACTAGCAATACAGCAGTCACCAGCCCTTGCAGTGGTGGTTCATGAAATCATCATTCTATATGCTGAAGTTGCCAGCCTCAAATGACTTGGACATCAACTAGCAACCTTCACATATTAATATTCACATATTAGTTCACATGTTAGTAATGAAAAATATAGAATGTAAAATGTACAACTTACGCCAATCTTGGCTCACAGACTGTTTGCTCTGAGAAATAAAGGCACTTGAATAGGCCTCTTACACATGTTCTTAGGGGGTCGTTAGTTTAACAATAAATTCCCACTTTGACTCTGTGTTTTCAGTTTCCTCAGAGCCCGGTTTTCCGTATTAAAATGATAGAGTTTTCCTGGACTGTTTAAGTCCTTCAAAATGCTCCAACAAAGTCCGGTCTGATAAATGGATTTCTGATTCTAACTCTGGCAGTCTGGTGGTAGTCTTGGCAAGCGATTCTCACAGTGAACTAGACTTGCAAAAAATGTCAGATTATTTTGCAAGTTTTCGTCACCTGCTTTGTTTGTCACAATTTTAGGAGGCGCCCAATCAGGGATTTAGTTGTTCCTCTTCTCGAATGCCCGCCAATCGTTTCAAAAGCTGCATATATTTAGGTGGGGTAATTCAAAATTATTTTCGCCTGAAATTCTGTGCGTGATGCAAAAGGTCACATCTCCCATATATGGAAGTGACACGTCCGTACACTCTCTCAGCAATGTGTTTCAGATGTAACACCTTACTTTTATCACAAAATCTGTCTGAGGGCGAATAATTTTATCGCCTGGCACGGCTTTGACCAAATAAAACCTTGCGAAAACTGACCAGGCCCATATGGGTTTTACCTGCGTTAATCTCCGCAAAGCTGTGAAGCGCCAAGCAAAGGTGATGAACTATCACCAAAAAGGAGTGTCAGAATGTTTGTAAATACCAAATATCTGTTGCATAGCAGAGAAAGAGAAAGGTGCCGACCACTGAAAAGCACGTAATTAGTTAGTACAACAAGTGTCACAAAATACGGCCGTAGTGGACAAGAGAGTGACCCAAAAATTATGCGACAGTCCCAAGATCCTTATGGAGCAGGGAGTAGATGATGGTAGATCTGATGTATATACTTATTATATTATTCACATTTTCAACCAGTACAAATGTAAACATATTCAATAAAAATGTCTAAAATTTTGTGGCGAAGGGTGACGATAGAGTGAGGGGGAAAGATGTGACGTCATACAAAAAATACGAGTGAGGCTCGCTATTTCATAATGATGTCAGAACAAAATAGATTTTGTAATCTACACACTCATTGTCTCTTTTATTCGCAATAGCTAACCGCTCCCTCGTGGATGACTTATCTTAATATAATAATCTTAGCTGAAATATCGGCCACTTTTTATAACCTTTAACTGTTTGAAACTGTTTGGTTCTCCATTTCTTTTCCAACCGATTTTGATCTAGATGCATATGAATTTCTAGTTCGTTCAATGGAGGTGCATCTTACTTCGCAGTGGGATAGTGGTAACAAGGAGAAATAATTCACTGATAACGACTTCAGTTTTTAACCCTTGAACTTTTGGGGATTTTCTCTGACGTTTAACATTTATGTAACTGTAACTGAAGTTACTGATGTGTTTACTTACATTTAATTAATCTTTTATTGTTTGAAATTAAATTAAATGAGCGAAATTGGTAAACAAATTTAGCAACATTTGACCTGCAATTCATGTAATGTAAAAACCTGATTAATTAAACACTAGTTTGCTTAAAAGATTGTCATTTTGTCTGTACTACTTTACTAATTTACATTCGATTACATTCTTTCTTTTCTTTATTAAAAACAAAGCGGGTTGAGGAGGAGGTTTAAGAGATTTGAGACGTTTGGATTTTTGTGACGAAATGTGACGAAGGGGGTATTAAAAATGACCTAAATTGCGTAACGTCAAATGTGGACGACCCCTTTATGGAATTCCCTGTTTTGACTCGTTTAACTGAGAAGTATGATTTTAGTGAATACTCAGATATAAATGTTTAGCTAAAATTAATTAACATCTGCAAAATCTGATTACTGTCCAAGTACTTCCCGGGGGCCTCTGAAGAAACATAGAAAGAATAAGACCACTGCCCCCTCTAGCATGTCGTACTAGGCGACTAATATAAGGATGTGCAAAGGGCTGACAACCTCATCATGTAAAACAAATTGCTCCAGAAACCACAGCTGCAAAAGCATGCGGCTGTTTAGTTCAGGCTTCTTGCAAGGGGACCTGCTACAATCATGCTCTATGTTCCATAAGGAGCTCAAATGAAAACGATGATGAATTCAGCTTACTAGATTCACATTCAATGCACATTTAATCATTTATTCTATGATTATAGTTTAGGATTATGTGGCGAGGCAGAATGTTAGGTTAAAAAAAATAGATATAGTTCACAGAAATGGAGAAGAGAGCTAGTTAACTAGTGGTAGGGATGGCACTAGACAAGTCAGGTAGTTAACTGCACAGTCCTAGATGGGAGCAGTAGAAGAGAGCTGTGAAGTAAGTCACCTTCTCGCTAGACCTATCCTATGCTCCAAGGGTGACTCTAATAATAGTTGGTATGAAATTCAGTTCGTTAATTATCCCTACCAATTTAAATATTACATAATTCTCTTAATATCCACATAATAACATAATTTCAAGTAAAAACAGTAGTTTAAACAAAATCAATGAACTGCGGTTTATAAAATGTATGTACATTTATTAATTAAAACAGAAGTTTGGTAAAGCTTGCACATATGTATTTACACAAACCACAAGTTGGAAAATTGTAAAATGTCAATGTCTTTGTGTCGCATGTTACGCATTGCCTAGTTAAATGTTTGAAGACCGAAAAGTGGGACACCAGTGTGCTGACCTGAACAAAGGAATGCAGGGGTATTTTCCTGTGTGTATCTAGGGCAGCCAATCAGAGAAGGGGTTTCCCACGGTCAGATAGAACGACGTCGGCGATTGTATAAGGAAGAATACTCGTCCGAAACATGGTTAGAATTAGCGATCGGGAAGGAGAACGGAATGATAGATAAGGATGAGAATGGTCTCCTTTTGACGGGAATATCTTCATTTATGTATAGGTACAAGGAAATCAGAAGGGAGTAAGTAGTTGTGAAGAATTTCGCAAGAATAGTGTCCGTGCATTGAGAAATGCTGTGTTTTTCCTATTTATAATTCAATATATAATCGTTAACACGACAGATATGGGAAAACAACATATGGATATAAAGGTCAACTCATGGAGAACGGAAATATATAACTCCAAAGGCTTGAACTGGGTTAGGTGAAATGCACGAGACCAAGGTTTGAAACACCTCTAGCACAAACCCCCCGAAGTTACAACTTTTTTGGGAAGTTTGCTGGAGTTGCGAGCCTTGTTTCCTGTACGTCCGGTAGCTGCATATATAAGGGCGGACGGAAATGATTTCAAATTCACTTGTACAGCGAGGCAAGACAGAAGGACAACGGCTGGAGAGAGAGAGAAACGTGTCACGGCCAATATCTTGTTATTTGCAGCCAGGCAGTTCTGTTACTCCACTAAAGCCAGTCTTTACTGATCTTAATTAGATCCTGCGAGGGTATGTAAAGTTACTATGTAAAATAATACAGTAATTACAACTTTATTTCAGGATTTGTTTAATCTATATGTTATGAAAGTATCATGTATATTAATTTATTACTTGATATGATTGTTGAAGATTGGAACCCGAAATATAACCACCATGACTGAGTCCGTATCAGGGCTAGCACAATCATTATCAGGGCTTATTCATTCTGTCATCAAGTTACTGCACTTTACAGAGCTAACGTGTCAGGCAGGGGGATACTATAACCTCATACCATATATGTGTGTGCATATTATTTTGTATTATTTGATTTTATAAAATGTTCCACAGTAGACACCTGTCTTGTCACTGATCCATAATCATGCATTTTCACGCATACATCTGAAAACAAATTCATCTCACCTACAATAGGAATGGGGTAATTTTTATCCACAAATAGCCACATATCCTACAATTATCTGCAGGTTCATATTTGTCAACCAAAAGTCAGAGGTCAATGATCAAGAATTGCTCGATGATCAATGCGAATCGCCCCGGCAGTGTCTGGATTGGTAGAAGCAAGACCTACTGAAGCTGTACATCTCATATGAACACTGATTAACCTAACAGATGAGTGATATTTGTGACAATCGTGCAACCAAGAAGTGATAACTGTCAAGCAGAGTTTTGTGATGACAATTTGCGTGATAAACTAGTGAAAGTTATAAAGTGAATAAGACAGTGAAGAAGTCTATTACCCAACTAATTGGAAGAGTCTAAAGAAATGACATTTTAGTTTAACTTGCAAAAACTGTAATTGAATTCGCCAATTTGGTTTTTTGTATAAATATAACTTTTGTATCACCAGTCACACACAATCACCACAATTAGATAGATGTAAATAAAGAGGATATAAATTGTATTCACCAGCTTTATTCATTCAATATAGTTGATAGTGAGTTTGGTTGAATGTTTATTAATATCACAGGTGGTCACATAGCGGAGGTGGCGCAGTAAGGTCTGACTGTTCTCTGAATATTTTCAGTCTAGATACTTTCACAGCCGTGACTATCGAGTGATACCAGTGTACTTCTCTGTCACTGGGACCTCACACATTCTGGAGAGAATACTATTTCTACTCTAGCACTATCATCTCACACTTATAAAACCTTCCGCTACAGTGGGGGCTCGATCGCGGGATATTCTCGTATATCCTGAGCCATCCTCTATCTAATACATCTATCTTTAGTCTATCTTGGGCCACCAATAGAAAAAAAAAAAAAAAAAATTTTGGGGGAAATTCTAGAACAAGATTTTTTTCTCAGTAACAGTACCTTAGAGTACTTAGTAAATATTGACTATCACAAGGTTGCACGATTAATTGTGTTGTCCATTTGATAATTATTTTAAGTAAGTTTAGGTAAGTTTTCATACCCTACTTAACTTAATATAATGGCTGACTTAGTGAAGTTCAGAACTGCGATCATGCAAATGGGAAAAGAGCTGGACTTGACAGGTGATGCTCTCGTCCAGTATGTCACAACTGAAGTGGACAAACATATGGATAGAGAGGAAAGGAAGCTGCAAGCAGAAGCTGAGAGAGAAGCCAAAAGACTAGAAGCTGAGAGAGAAGCCAAAAGAATGGAAGCTGAAGAAAAGAGGCTGCTGTTGGAAGTTGAGGCTCAAGCCAAGAAATTGGAGGCTGAAGAAAGAAGATTAACAGCTGAGGAAAGGAAGCTACAAGCTGATAGAGACCATGAACTGAGATTAAAAGAGCTTGAAATACAGGCAGTGGCTACTACTAATGGTAGTAGGTCATCTCATTCGGATACCAGCGCCAGCCAAAGCACCTCCAATGGAGCTATGAACTTCCACTTGGACCCATTTGTGGAGAAAGAAGAGGGAATAGAGGATTACCTTGATAGATATGAACGATTGGCCACTACTTATGGCCTAGAAAAAGAAAAGTGGAATTTGAAGTTGTCACAGGGATTGAGAGGTGTATCTTATAATGTCTACTTGAAGATGCAAAAAGAAGATCAGGAAAACTATGAAGCCTTGAAACAAGCATTGTTGGTGCGTTACGAACAAAACGCAGAAGCTTATAGAAGGCGATTTAGAACTGCTATGCTCCAGACAGGAGAAACATATCAGCAGTTCTCAGCAAGGTTGGAAAGTTACTTGCTGAGGTGGTGTCAGTTAGGAAACTTCAATCAGGATTTTGAAGGGATCAAGGAGATGATGTTGATAGAACAACTCCTGGAGTCCATGTCTCCTGAGACGAAGACATTCCTAGTAGAACATAAAAGAGAGAGATTAGATGAAATAATCATCTATGCAGAAAGTCACAAACTGGCTCACCCCCTGACTCAAGGAAACAAGAGGAAGCAGGGAGATAGTTTCAAGTCACCACAAAACCAAAACGAGTTTGAACAAAAGGACAATACAACCAAGAACAACCAAAGATATGACTACAAAGACAAGAACCCTCCAGGATATAACAATAAACCCTCACGAAGGGAAGAAAAAAATGGTGTAAGTTCTGCAAAATGAACAACCACAACACTGATAAATGTGGGAGGAAAAAACCTCTTCATCATGCTGCATGCTTACAGGTGAGGACTTCTGATAGGAAGGAACTGACGGTGATTCAGAATAGCCTCCATCACCCACCTACACAGGAGATAGTGACTGTGAATGGCAAACAAGTCACAGGAATGTATGACACAGGTTTGTCCTATGACGCAGTCGTGTGTGCATCTCTGGTGCGCCCTGAACAAATCACCACAGAAACAGTAGATATTCAAGGGCCACTAAAAGGAGCATTACCCCTCACTTTACCCATAGCAAAGATTCATGTCAGTTGTCGCTATGTGGAAGGGGAGATAAATGCAGCAGTGTTAGATGATCCCTTTTACCCCCTGATGTTGGGGCGTAGATATGTTTTCTTGGGAAACCCGGTGAAACCTATGGTTATGGCAGAAATCCAGACCAGGTCTGACTCCAGGAACATAGAGAGGGACACCAAATTAAAATTTCATTCTACTGAAATGAAACGGGCTCAAGTAGCTGACAGCACATTGAAGCCTTGTTTTGGCAAACTGTCAAAACCACACACATAACACTCCAAGGAAAGGAAATTTCTATATGGAACATGGACTCTTGCACAGGAAAGCTGGCAGAGGGACGAAAAGTCATGGTCAAATTGTTGTACCATCCACCTATAGAAATAAGGTTATAGGCTGGGGGCACATAACTTTGAGTGAACACCTGGGTAATGGTGCCACAAAACAAAGAATAGCCACCCAGTACTACTGGCCAGGTATTACGGAAGACATCAATTGGTATGTAAATTCCTGTCCAGAGTGCACTCATGTAGATTCAGAAAGTCGGCGGAAGAGTCTTCAAAAGTCTACAAGCAAACCAGCCATCATGGGTACTCCCGAGATTTGCACTGGAGGGGAAAAGAAACATCCCACACAGGTTGAATTGCAGTCTGAAACCCATGCACTGGAAGAAAAGAACAAATCACGTAGCCAAAATCAAACACCTACGAATTTGCGAGGGAAAACCGCAACCAACTATCAACGAAAAGAGGGCGGTAAACTTCAAGGGAAACCTACCGACCCCATTTCACCAGCGGTAAGGGCCTGGATGAAAAGCCGAACTGGGAAAAGAGAGATAGCAAAGGATGAATCTATATCCAGGAAAACAAAATGTAAGAGCAGATTTTCTTAGTCGACACCCAACTGAGATAGAACGAGAGTAAGAAGAACATTAACTACGGCAAAGCTTACAGTTAGCTGTAGAAATCTACAGCTTAAAAGAGAGGGAGGCTCTGTCGCATGTTACGCATTGCCTAGTTAAATGTTTGAAGACCGAAAAGTGGGACACCAGTGTGCTGACCTGAACAAAGGAATGCAGGGGTATTTTCCTGTGTGTATCTAGGGCAGCCAATCAGAGAAGGGGTTTCCCACGGTCAGATAGAACGACGTCGGCGATTGTATAAGGAAGAATACTCGTCCGAAACATGGTTAGAATTAGCGATCGGGAAGGAGAACGGAATGATAGATAAGGATGAGAATGGTCTCCTTTTGACGGGAATATCTTCATTTATGTATAGGTACAAGGAAATCAGAAGGGAGTAAGTAGTTGTGAAGAATTTCGCAAGAATAGTGTCCGTGCATTGAGAAATGCTGTGTTTTTCCTATTTATAATTCAATATATAATCGTTAACACGACAGATATGGGAAAACAACATATGGATATAAAGGTCAACTCATGGAGAACGGAAATATATAACTCCAAAGGCTTGAACTGGGTTAGGTGAAATGCACGAGACCAAGGTTTGAAACACCTCTAGCACAAACCCCCCGAAGTTACAACTTTTTTGGGAAGTTTGCTGGAGTTGCGAGCCTTGTTTCCTGTACGTCCGGTAGCTGCATATATAAGGGCGGACGGAAATGATTTCAAATTCACTTGTACAGCGAGGCAAGACAGAAGGACAACGGCTGGAGAGAGAGAAACGTGTCACGGCCAATATCTTGTTATTTGCAGCCAGGCAGTTCTGTTACTCCACTAAAGCCAGTCTTTACTGATCTTAATTAGATCCTGCGAGGGTATGTAAAGTTACTATGTAAAATAATACAGTAATTACAACTTTATTTCAGGATTTGTTTAATCTATATGTTATGAAAGTATCATGTATATTAATTTATTACTTGATATGATTGTTGAAGATTGGAACCCGAAATATAACCACCATGACTGAGTCCGTATCAGGGCTAGCACAATCATTATCAGGGCTTATTCATTCTGTCATCAAGTTACTGCACTTTACAGAGCTAACGTGTCAGGCAGGGGGATACTATAACCTCATACCATATATGTGTGTACATATTATTTTGTATTATTTGATTTTATAAAATGTTCCACAGTAGACACCTGTCTTGTCACTGATCCATAATCATGCATTTTCACGCATACATCTGAAAACAAATTCATCTCACCTACAATAGGAATGGGGTAATTTTTATCCACAAATAGCCACATATCCTACAATTATCTGCAGGTTCATATTTGTCAACCAAAAGTCAGAGGTCAATGATCAAGAATTGCTCGATGATCAATGCGAATCGCCCCGGCAGTGTCTGGATTGGTAGAAGCAAGACCTACTGAAGCTGTACATCTCATATGAACACTGATTAACCTAACAGATGAGTGATATTTGTGACAATCGTGCAACCAAGAAGTGATAACTGTCAAGCAGAGTTTTGTGATGACAATTTGCGTGATAAACTAGTGAAAGTTATAAAGTGAATAAGACAGTGAAGAAGTCTATTACCCAACTAATTGGAAGAGTCTAAAGAAATGACATTTTAGTTTAACTTGCAAAAAAACTGTAATTGAATTCGCCAATTTGGTTTTGTATAAATATAACTTTTGTATCACCAGTCACACACAATCACCACAATTAGATAGATGTAAATAAAGAGGATATAAATTGTATTCACCAGCTTTATTCATTCAATATAGTTGATAGTGAGTTTGGTTGAATGTTTATTAATATCACAGGTGGTCACATAGCGGAGGTGGCGCAGTAAGGTCTGACTGTTCTCTGAATATTTTCAGTCTAGATACTTTCACAGCCGTGACTATCGAGTGATACCAGTGTACTTCTCTGTCACTGGGACCTCACACATTCTGGAGAGAATACTATTTCTACTCTAGCACTATCATCTCACACTTATAAAACCTTCCGCTACACTTTGTTCATCACTTCTGGCGGTTGGTGACTTCTGGATCTTGTTTCTTCAAAATAATGAATACTTATCTAACTCAAGTCCTTTCACTGCAGACACTTCTCGTCATACATCAAGTGTTGATGTCCAAGATATTTAATTCACTTAGAAATGTAGCCACAATGCTACCTACTATCCGGCGATTCCAGAAGTGATCCTTGAATCACTCACTACAGTTCTTTATGCTTTTTATAAGAATCTTTTGTTGTCACTATCTCGATTAAGAAATCTTCAGACAACAGTATTACGGAAGCTGCTTATCACTTAGGCAAAGTCTACTCACAAGCAGGTCAGATATGCTTTTCTCAACTATGGGCTGTGGTTAAGTTCGACAAGCGTGTGCCAGTCCGTTGGACGTCTTTTCAGCTATGAAATTTTGAAAGTCCAGATTTGAATCTGAGCGGGATTATATACCTAATCTAGAACTAACCTTTGTCTTCTCGGAGGTCCGCATCGGGGTTCACTTTTCCTACTTGTAACTTCTGTGGGATTTCAATGCCGCTGTGCGATTTTTTCCACAAAATCATGATTTCCTCATCAGTTACCAATGATAATGATTTCCCACTACCATAATTACATGTATTTTTAGTTGCTGTTCAAATCCCAAAAAAAGATTTTTTGTTCGTTAGGGTGATTAATCATAAAGTTATAGCAGAATTACTGGTGTGCAATTCATAATCATCAAAATACATAATTGCCGCCGTAAGTACTTGGTCGGTCGGTCGGTCTGTCACACTTTGCACACCATCATTTGCGCACTTTTTTTAAATTTTCGATTATGGAAAGAAGCCAACAACACGATTGATAAACAGTACATGAACTGGAGTTTCGTCAAACTTCAAACGTTGTTCTCAGAGGCAGTAAGTCGACCAAGGCTTCTCAGAGGCGGTAAGTCGACCAGGGCAATATTTTAAAAGATGCACGAACAATTACGAGACATGCTGTCATACAAGAAATGTTAGTTATTTAGTCAATTTACGATCCATTAGACCATTATCACTGCTCTACATGTCATTTAGGTAGGGTTACTCCATGTCTTCATATTTAATACATCCATATAATTTTCACTACAAATATCTAAAGACGGTCGCCTGCAATGAAATGACCACAGTAGTGATAGTACCGTCTGTAATACATGCAACAGAAACAACGCACTATAATTAAAAACCTGTCAACTTTGGCGGGTTGTTGCTAGTTTATCATAAAGACACTAGTTTATGTGACAATTCTAGAGTGTATTGCCTGCTTCGCTACAGATTACAATTTTATTAGTATCAGTCCACACAAATGTCGGCCTTTCACGATTAAAACCTTCCACGGCCTTGAGCACCGAAAAAATTATGGTGGCCTTCCGACCTCCATTTTTTTCTTCCGTACAAAATGTGACACTAAAGGTACATTATTAAGACAGAACACGAATTTGTATTATTTGAAGTCAAATAACAATCATATAAGACATTTCCTTTATAATAGTTTCGTTTTCAGTTTTTCTTATTACGAAATCCACGATCAAGACCAAGAATTTAATAAACCAGAGCACATTTTACATTGTTATTCCAGTACAATTCCCATATTTAACATTTCCTCACTCAAGGCTGTTTTCCCTGTAATTACAGAAACAGTTGGACATTGAACAACTGAACGGCTACAAATGAGTGGGAGAATCTAAGAGTTACTATCATTACAAATGGAAGTACACGAACATGCAAATTGAAGCTGTCATATCTACTGTAATTCATTCTATTTTACAATCAATAAATTAATTAATGTGAATTTTTCTCTTTTCTTCGGTGTCCCTGTTAGCCTGGTGCCCTAAGCAACACGTGCTTAGTGTAAAAGGTCAAGGATCCCGTTACGTGCTTACTGTGCTTAATCTATCTATCTATCTATCTATCTATCTATCTATCTATCTATCTATCTATCTATCTATCTATCTATCTATCTATCTATCTATCTATCTATCTATCTATCTATCTATCTATCTATCTATCTATCTATCTGTCTGTCTGTCTGTCTGTCTGTCTGTCTGTCTGTCTGTCTGTCTGTCTGTCTGTCTATCTATCCCTCTATCCATCCACCTATCCACACACCAACCCACCTACATACCTACCTAGTCTGTATGTATGTCTGCCTACTCTATATATCTATCTATCTATCTATCTATCTATCTATCTATCTATCTATCTATCTATCTATCTATCTATCTATCTATCTATCTATCTATCTATCTATCTATCTATCTATCTATCTATCTATCTATCTATCTATCTATCTATCTATCTATCTGTGACGAAATCGTCCGTTCTCTTGTTCTGGTCTTTAATTCTCTCCGGCCGTACTTACTCAACCATTCCTTCTACGTTATAATTCTTCTCTTGTTTATTATTTACGCTTTCATCGATCGAGGTCTTTTTGTCCTACTTCGTCACCCACCATAAGTTGTTTGCATACTAGATTATGTAACAGCTCCGGCCAGACAGAAAAGTGTCTGTAAGTAACGAGATGGTTTGAATGAACAAACACCGGCAGACGGCACATGGCGAAATCCCAGACATCTGTCGGGGAAGGTAGATAACAACCGTTGATACGTGGCCGATTTCGATGGGATATCGGAAGATATCAATCTTGTTAAGGATTAAGGCAGGGAAAGTGATGTAACATTTCAGGCAGATTGACTTCATTGTAATAATTAACTACGAGAAAGCAATATCTTGGAGGAGATTATCAGCGATAGATCTGTGAAGAAGTAAGTTTGATACGCATGACAGGCAACAACGGAAGTGGCAAGACCTTATATAGTCACGGAGTATTAAAAATATCATGCAAAAGGCAATACATTATGTGGTCATGATGTGATGTTCTACATGAGAATGTGGGAGATAAACCCCTACCGATATCAGACGCCTTGACGGTGGTTGGTTTGGCATGAAAATGCTAAGATAGACTGCTCCTGATAGGATCACTCCTCAACGAAGCAACATGGTTGTGTGGCCGTAAATTTTGTTTATAACATACAACTTTGTAAAACCACTTCACTGACTTCCAATTTCGCCAAGGTGAAATCATAGACAATAAAAAACCCAGAGTTTTAGTACCCCAATATAGGAGAAATACTGAATAAGGAACTACCAGAGACACAGTTGAATGTTCCTGGGGCTGAAAATGATCAAGGCATAAATACAGACATTCCACGAAGAGAAGACATCATCACAGCTATCAAAGGGTTAAAGAATGGAAAAGCTCCTGGTCACTGCTGAGTTATTCCAGGCAGATCCTGAACTAGCAGCAGACCTTTTAGAACCGCAAGTCTGGAAAACAGAGACAAAACCAACAGAGTGGCGTAAAGGAACAATTATTAAATTGCCCAAGGAGGGTGACTTTGCAGACTGCTACAACCGGAGAGGAATTACTCTCCTCTCGGTTCCCAGTGAAATACTATAGTATAATTGTTCAGAGAATTTCAAAAGCAGTAGACCATAAACTGACGAAAAAACAAGCAGGATTAAGAAAGAACAGTAGATGTGGCAGATTGTATATTCACCCTCAGGAACATTATAGAGCAGTGCTCGGAATGGGAGAGACAGCTATACATTAACTTTGTTGATTTTGAAAAGGCTTTTGAATATCTCCAAAGATAAAATGTAGGGATAAAAATAATGCGTAAGCTACTAGAAGACATGATCGCCCATGCCGCGGTTCACTACCCGCCATGGAAACTAACTTGTTAGACGTGAAGATAAAACGTTTATCCTTGGAGACGGGAGGGAACGGAGATCAAAAAGAAAAAAATATGACTGAACACGTGCTTGAAACTAGCAAGGCTAAAAAGACGCAATTGGTGGGGAAAGGAAAAAAATTCACGTCCACAAGTTGACACAATGTAAAGAAATGGACAAAAGGGACCTTAGCTATTATACGCAACAGTCATTTCTTGGACGCTTTTACGATACTTAGTCCTTTTATTTGAATTCAGCGGCAAACGCATTACAGAAGATGCTCGAACATATTTAAAAAAAAAAACAACTAACCTTGAAAAAGTAACTTTTTCTTAATAATAATGTTAGGAATATAAAACCTAGCTAGTCTGATAGCCCATCTTGAGCAGAGAAATAATATGCTTTCATTTATACAGACGGATAGATAATAATGAAGATATTGACAAAAGACTGTGTTGTTCATAACAGACGAGCGACTGCACTGTTAAAAAAATGTCACTAATTTTCAAAAAATTGCGGCCTTGAGACTCAAGTGCTAAAATCTAGTTGGAATGAAAGAGAGGGGGAAATAGTGGAAAATTGTGGCTAAAAATAACTCTAGAGACCGATTCGTGTAGAAAGGCATGTAGAACCAAGCGTGTTTTTTTAATGAAAAAACAAGTAGAGACAGACGGACCAACAGACAATAATACATACTTGACTGAGGTATGACTGAATTGACTTTTGGTAGGAGGTTTGAAATTTGAAAGGGGAAAAGTCGGTGATTGGCCACAGATAATCATATTATCGGCGCACAGACGCGCATTTTTGCCATTCACATAAATTGTCTAGTAGTAGACACAGTAATTCTTCAGTGGTGTAGTTCCCAGAAGCTAATTGCAATATTTAGAGGGACGCCATACTAGAGCCAGCAGCTCAGCTGAGTTTTGCTAGAATATAACTGTGTTCTCTATTCCTAATTCTGGTAAGAATGAAAGTATTTCTTTGTATATTTTAATATTGTTTAATGTTTCGAGTGATTTGATACTGCCATATCAAAATCTATCCCTTACAACAAGTAAGGATTCGCTCTAGATCCCCAGCCCAAGTTCAGGGTCTAGAGACAAACAAAATACATAAACGCCAGCAAGGATTATGAAGGGCGGATCAAGTGTTGAGATCAGTGGAACATATCACCTATCTTATTCAATAGCAGGAAGCTAATGAACATATTTCAGAATATGTAGTCTTGGGGAACTAGTACTATGTGAAACCAACTTGGTAAGATGTGCTGTATGGTCAGAGAGATCTGACCCCGTCTATGTGGTGTTGTTGTGTAGTGTTGTGTGCAGAAGTGGCTCAGGAGGTAGAGTTCTGACACATGACCCAATACTTTTGTTGCAGAAGTGTGAGTTTCTGTTTGGCACCAAAGTGGTGTCAAATGCTGTGTTGATATATACAAGTGTGGACCAGTGCAGTCTAGTATTTTGTCAGAGCAGCCTTATATTGCCCCCAAGCACGGAGAGGTGGGGCCACCAGATTCCAGCACCAGAACTACTCAGTCAAGATACGTGAGCGTCTGGCCTGCTGGACCTTCACCAACTTATTTACTAACTAACACACCAACTATATTACCATCACTAGAACCCACCAAAATTTTGGGAAATAAAACTTGTATTACTCCCATCAGTGAAGGGACAATGTTTGGTAGCCATAGACAGGGAGTGATGATATCACCCCAACAGCATATCTAGAAATAAGTTCTCCTGGGACTATCTTAAGATAATTACTATTAACCAGTCATTTGAAATACATATGTACACATTTTCTATTTTATTATGACATATATTCATGCATTTCATTCATAATTTCAAAATTTTTCATATGTTCTGACCAAAATAAAACCTTGGTTCAGAACAAATAAACTTAAAGAAAATTTAATATCAAAAATTTAAACAGCTTGAGTTAGTTCAGTGTGTTATAAATTTTATTAATATTATTAGACTTATTAAATATCTGTGTGTGTGTGTGTGTATGTAATCTACCACAACACATTACATATCAGTACCCTAGATTTTTAACGTAGCCACATTCATTAGTAAAAAAGATATGTGTGAGGTCGTAAGTGGTAGCAAGAAGGGCCTTCTGTAAATTCACAGCTACATTTATCTCAGGAGCCTTCACAGCTGACCTCATGCATCACACTAGGTAACATCAACCATACAATACCATCAAAATCCACTACATATATTGGGGTCTTGTCCAGGGATAATTAGCTTATCAGTAATATTAGGATCTCCTGGTGGGAGAATTAAATTAGGGGGACAAATTGTAAAAATTAAAAGTGTCCCTTAAAATAAAAGTTGGTGAATCTTCACAGCCAGTGGTAGTTAATTGATTAATTAATTAATTAGAATTACTTTAGTTATTAATTGGTTAGAGATTTATCTTGCTCATTGCTAAATTGTCTAAAAAGTATGGCGGAGCTGGCAAAGTTCAGATCAGCTGCTGTGCTAACGGCGAAGGATATGGGAATGGATGGTCAGGGTTTAATTCAATACGTAACTGCAGAATGTGATAAGTATATTGAAAGGGAAGATAGGAGGTTAGCTGAAGAGAAGAGGGTACAAGTTGAGGCTGAGAAATAACTTAAGAGGTTACAAGTTGAGGCTGAGAAAGAACTTAAGAGGTTGCAGATTGAGGCTGACAAGGAGGCAAAAGCATTGGAGGCAGAAGAAAAACGACAGCAAAGGGAAGCAGAAGAAAAAAGGCCGAAAGGGAAGCAGAAGAAAAAAGATTGACTGCCGAAAGAGAGGCAGAAGACAGAAGGTTGCAAATTGAGCATGAATTACGACTAAGGGAGCTGGAATTACAAGGCCATGCTCCTGAAAATGGTGCCAGCCCTTTTGCCTCAGATGCTACGCCTAGTCAGGGAGCCTCAACATCAGCTATGGGGTTTCATTTAGACCATTTTGTTGAGAAAGACGATGACATAGAGGGGTACCTCAGTCGTTTTGAATTATTAGCTACTACATATGGGTTAGAGAGAGAGAGAGAGAGGTGGAGTTTAAAGTTATCACAGGGACTGAGAGGTACTTCTTATGAAGTCTTCGCAAAAATGAACAGAGAAGACCAAGACAATTATGACATGTTAAAGCAGGCTTTGTTGTTAAGATACGAAAAAAATGGTGAATTTTATCGTAAGAAATTTAGAAATGCCAAACTGTTGTCTGGGGAGACATACCACCAATTCTCTGCCAGACTGGAAACCTATTTGGAGAAATGGACTGCTCTGGGGAAGACCCAAGATCTTAAAGAGATGATCATGATAGAGCAATTGAGAGAGTCCATGGCTCCAGACTTGAGAAAATTTCTCATGGAACAAGGTGCAGAGAGGTTGGGGGAGGTTTTAAATGTCGCTGAGAGGTATCAGGCAGCCCAGGCAGAGGTAAGTGGTGCTAAAAAGAAGCACATAGACAATTTTAAAGCTCCACAGCAATTTAATAAATTTGATAATAGAGAACAGGGTAATAAAGGTAGGACAAACCTTGAACGGCCAAGAAATGACTATCGTGACAGAAACTCACAGTTCAATGACCAAAAATACAATGAAAGAAAACCGTTGAACCAAGGAAAAAGATGGTGCAAATGGTGCAAGAAAGATAACCATAACACCGAATTTTGTAGAAGGAAACCTTCAAACATTGCTGCAATGAAGTCGGGGACTCAAAGATTAAAGGTTAATCCTAATGGACAGCAGGAACCTTATCACCCCCCAGTTTGTGAGGATGTTATTTGTAATGGGGTCACCACAAGGTGCCTTTATGATACAGGTTTGGATTATGATTCAGTTGTGAAGTCTAGCCTAGTGGACCCAAGTCAGTATACCACAGAAACAGTGGAAATACAAGGGGCGACTAAGGACATACCACTCATGACACTTCCCATCGCAAGGATAACGGTGAAAACTCGCTATGTGGAAGGAGAAATCAGAGCAGCAGTGATAGATGAACCAATCTACCCTCTGATATTGGGGTGTAGATACGTCTTCTTGGGGAATCCCGAGAGACCTGTGATCATGGCGACAGTGCAGACCAGGTCACAGAAAAAGGAGGAAGAAGGTGAACCTATAAATGCTCATCCAGAGGAGATGAGGAAGGCGCAGGCTGAGGATAAGACCCTTAAGCCATGTTTCAAAAAATTGCCCAAATGCCACACACCTCCAAGCAAGGGAGAATACTTTATGAAGAACAAACTATTATATAGGAAGGCCGGAACTGGAACAAATGGTCACAACCAGCTGGTTCTTCCCACTTCATATAGGGATAAAGTGATGGAACTCGGGCATGCGATTCCCTTCAGTGGTCACATGGGGATCAGCGCCACAGGACAGCGTATAGCTTGTCATTACTTCTGGCCAGGGATAACGGAGGATATAAAAAGATATGTCAAATCCTGCCCAGAATGTCAACGGGTAGCTCCAAAGCATTGGACTGCTCCTGCAACTCTAGGGGAAATGCCCATAGTGGGAACACCTTTTGAGAGGGTTGCAGTGGATATTGTGGGACCTCTCACTCGGACCAAGAGGAGGAACAGTTACATCCTTACTCTGGTGGACACTTGTTCTATGTGGGGAGAGGCGGTAGCCCTGCCATCAATTGATTCAAAACATGTAGCAGAGGCACTACTTACAATATTCACCCGATTAGGATTCCCGCATCAAATCTTGACTGATAATGGCTCACAGTTCAAGGGGAAACTAACGGAAGAAGTTTTTAAGCTATTTCAAGCCAGACACTTTCATTGTAGTCCGTACCATCCGCAAGGGAACGGCCAGGTAGAGAGGTTCAATGGGACTCTCATTTCTATCCTGAGGAAGCTGGCACACGAAAAACCGGATCTATGGGATCAATTCCTGCCCGCCGCGTTGTTTGCGTATCGGGAGGTACCACATAGTTCAACCGGGATGGCTCCCGCAACTCTGCTATTTGGGAGACCCATAAAAGGTCCATTAGAAGCTTTATTAAGGACCTGGACAGATGAGAAGGCAGAAGAGACTGTTACCTCATCTTATCAATACGTGAACGAACTGACCACTCGTTTGAAAGCTGGATGGAAACTGGCAAATGATAATTTGAAACAAGCCAGGAAGAAACATGCAGCATATTTTAATAGGAAGGCAAAGGACAGAGAACTAGCTGTGGGAGAGAGAAGGTGCTGCTTCTACTACCCGGTAGCCAGAATAAATTACAAATTGGATGGCAAGGTCCATATACGGTTCTAGAGAAGGTGTCTAGAACAAACTATAAAATTGACAAAAAGGGGAAGGAGAAAGTTTATCATGTAAACCTTTTAAAGAAGTATCTGGACAGACCACTCCAGGAAAGCACCCCCTTACTGACCTTGGCTATCGCAACTCAAATGCAAAAGGAACCACTCACCTCACATGAATACCCATTACATCCTTGTGAAACAGCAGCACAGGTAAAAGTCAGTAAGCACCTGACTAAAAACCAGAGGGAGAGAGTTCAACAGGTTCTGGAGGAACATACAGATGTATTAACAGATAAACCAGGACATACAAATTTGCTACAGTATGACATGAAACTGGTAGACTCAAACCCAATCTGTATGAGAGCCTATTCTATTCCGTTCGCGAAGGAGAAGGCATTGAAAGAAGAAATAGATTATTTGTTGAAGGAGGGGATTATTTCACACAGTGAATCATCTTTTAGCTCCAGTGTAGTTTTGTTGAGAAAACCGTCTGGGGAACACAGACTGTGCATAGATTACAGGAAACTGAATGCTGTCACAGAAGGACAAGTGGATCCATTACCAGACACAAAACAGTTATTTGCCAGATTAAACAAGGCAAAATACTTTTCAAAGTGGATCTTAGTAAAGGCTATTACCAGATTCCAGTGAAGCCTGAAGTGAGACCTTATTTGGCTTTTAGCACTTCGGATGGACATTATGAATTCAACATGCTACCATTCGGACTGAAAAATGCTCCGAGTGTATTTTCAAGGATGATGCGCAAATTGTTGGATCCCCTGAATAACCCATGTATCACGAATTTCATGGATGATATTCTCGTCGCCACAGAGACATTTGAAGAACACATTGACTCCCTAAAAATGTTATTTGATAGGCTTAGGGAGGCGAACTTAACTGCTAGGCCAACAAAATGTTGTATTGGATGCAAAGAGTTGGAATTCTTGGGACACACTGTATATCAGGGCAACATGACCCCTGACCCCAAGAACTTGGAAAAACTGCAGAGAGCACCTAGACCACAAACAAAAAAGGACGTGCGATCATTCGTGTCGTTATGTGGTTTTTACCAAAAATATATCAAAAATTTTAACTCAATATGTGCTCCTCTGACTGATTTGACTCGCAAGGGACATCCAGATAAAATAGTTTGGACTGCGCAATGTGAATTAGCGTTCCAAGAGTTAAAGGAAAAACTCACTAGCAAGCCTATTCTCAAACTGCCTGATTTGACACAGGACTTTGTCGTAAGAACAGATGCAAGTAATGTAGGACTCGGGGCGGCTTTGTTGCAAAGATCATCTTCACCTGATGGGGAACTGAACCCAGTCGCTTATGCAAGCCGCAAATTGAATAAGGCGGAGCAAGGATATTCCACAAGCGAAAAAGAATGTTTAGCGTTAATCTGGGCAATAAAGAAGTTTCAAATCTATCTGTATGGTAGGACTTTTGTGGTCCAGACGGATCATCAGCCCCTAGTATTCTTATCTCAGGCTAAGCATGAAAACGCAAGATTGTTGAGGTGGTCTTTATTACTGCAACCTTATCAGTTTAGTATTGAGTACATCCCAGGGTCATTGAATGTCGGTGCAGATTTCCTCAGTCGGCACCCCTGTGATCAAAATTAGAGTAGTGGTAGGCGTGAGGAGTAATTTTATCTATGTGTATCACTGGTTTTGGAACTTGCCGTAGGCATGTTTTCAAGGGGGGGGGGGATGTGTGATAAATTTAACCGTGATACAACGTTAAAATATCTCCAAAGATAAAATGTAGGGATAAAAATAATGCGTAAGCTACTAGAAGACATGATCGCCCATGCCGCGGTTCACTACCCGCCATGGAAACTAACTTGTTAGACGTGAAGACAAAACGTTTACCCTTGGAGACGGGAGGGAACGGAGATCAAAAAGAAAAAAAAATATGACTGAACACGTGCTTGAAACTAGCAAGGCTAAAAAGACGCAATTGGTGGGGAAAGGAAAAAAATTCACGTTCCCAAGTTGACACAATGTAAAGAAATGGACAAAAGGGACCTTAGCTATTATACGCAACAGTCATTTCTTGGACGCTTTTACGATACTTAGTCCTTTTATTTGAATTCAGCGGCAAACGCATTACAGAAGATGCTCGAACATATTTAAAAAAAAACAACTAACCTTGAAAAAGTAACTTTTTCTTAATAATAATGTTAGGAATATAAAACCTAGCTAGTCTGATAGCCCATCTTGAGCAGAGAAATAATATGCTTTCATTTATACAGACGGATAGATAATAATGAAGATATTGACAAAAGACTGTGTTGTTCATAACAGACGAGCGACTGCACTGTTAAAAAAATGTCACTAATTTTCAAAAATTGCGGCCTTGAGACTCAAGTGCTAAAATCTAGTTGGAATGAAAGAGAGGGGGAAATAGTGGAAAATTGTGGCTAAAAATAACTCTAGAGACCGATTCGTGTAGAAAGGCATGTAGAACCAAGCGTGTTTTTTTTATGAAAAAACAAGTAGAGACAGACGGACCAACAGACAATAATACATACTTGACTGAGGTATGACTGAATTGACTTTTGGTAGGAGGTTTGAAATTTGAAAGGGGGGAAAGTCGGTGATTGGCCACAGATAATCATATTATCGGCGCACAGACGCGCATTTTTGCCATTCAACATAAATTGTCCAGTAGTAGACACAGTAATTCTTCAGTGGTGTAGTTCCCAGAAGCTAATTGCAATATTTAGAGGGACGCCATACTAGAGCCAGCAGCTCAGCTGAGTTTTGCTAGAATATAACTGTGTTCTCTATTCCTAATTCTGGTAAGAATGAAAGTATTTCTTTGTATATTTTAATATTGTTTAATGTTTCGAGTGATTTGATACTGCCATATCAAAATCTATCCCTTACAACAAGTAAGGATTCGCTCTAGATCCCCAGCCCAAGTTCAGGGTCTAGAGACAAACAAAATACATAAACGCCAGCAAGGATTATGAAGGGCGGATCAAGTGTTGAGATCAGTGGAACATATCACCTATCTTATTCAATAGCAGGAAGCTAATGAACATATTTCAGAATATGTAGTCTTGGGGAACTAGTACTATGTGAAACCAACTTGGTAAGATGTGCTGTATGGTCAGAGAGATCTGACCCCGTCTATGTGGTGTTGTTGTGTAGTGTTGTGTGCAGAAGTGGCTCAGGAGGTAGAGTTCTGACACATGACCCAATACTTTTGTTGCAGAAGTGTGAGTTTCTGTTTGGCACCAAAGTGGTGTCAAATGCTGTGTTGATATATACAAGTGTGGACCAGTGCAGTCTAGTATTTTGTCAGAGCAGCCTTATATTGCCCCCAAGCACGGAGAGGTGGGGCCACCAGATTCCAGCACCAGAACTACTCAGTCAAGATACGTGAGCGTCTGGCCTGCTGGACCTTCACCAACTTATTTACTAACTAACACACCAACTATATTACCATCACTAGAACCCACCAATTTTTTTGGGAAATAAAACTTGTATTACTCCCATCAGTGAAGGGACAATGTTTGGTAGTCATAGACAGGGAGTGATGATATCACCCCAACAGCATATCTAGAAATAAGTTCTCCTGGGACTATCTTAAGATAATTACTATTAACCAGTCATTTGAAATACATATGTACACATTTTCTATTTTATTATGACATATATTCATGCATTTCATTCATAATTTCAAAACTTTTCATATGTTCTGACCAAAATAAAACCTTGGTTCAGAACAAATAAACTTAAAGAAAATTTAATATCAAAAATTTAAACAGCTTGAGTTAGTTCAGTGTGTTATAAATTTTATTAATATTATTAGACTTATTAAATATCTGTGTGTGTGTGTGTGTATGTAATCTACCACAACACATTACATATCAGTACCCTAGATTTTTAACGTAGCCACATTCATTAGTAAAAAAAAGATATGTGTGAGGTCGTAAGTGGTAGCAAGAAGGGCCTTCTGTAAATTCACAGCTACATTTATCTCAGGAGCCTTCACAGCTGACCTCATACATCACACTAGGTAACATCAACCATACAATACCATCCTATCACTAAACCAAGAACTTCTTTTCCCGAGTAACCACAAGGACATGCACACCATTATAGCTGGCAGACGCTGGAGTTTGGTTGGCCACGTCCTCAGAAGAGACCCCGATGCTATCACAAGAACAGCTACGCCATGGACCCCCGAAGGAAAGCGAAAGAGAGGCCGACCTAAAACAACTTGGCGGAGAACTGTGGAGGCCGAGATGCAAAGAATGACCCAGAGCTAGGGCACTGTATGAAGGATGTCCGCCGACCGAACAAAGTGGAAGCAGTTTGTTGTTGCGCTACAAGATGCCACCAGGTGTGATGGCCACTGACTGCTTTGACAGTCGGTAGCTTAGGATCAAAGAAGAATATAGGGCAGGCCATAGGACTGTTGGTGAATTTCTAAGATTAGAAGGGAGTAACTCGAGTCACCACTTTGCGCCTGAAGTTCACGGATCCTACTTCAAGTGCGCCCAGTTAGACGCCTAACACACATCAGTTGCCCAACAATATTCGAATGTTGGCTTTGCAAAAAAGTCTGTGTTCACTCGATATCGGGGTAAGTTGTAATATGTAAATGTTTTCATTTTATATTTGAATTTTGACAGGTATAAATTATTTGTGGATATTGTTGGAGTCCGTTTATGGTAATGGTATTGATTTTATCACGCGAATGGTTGAATACGAACAAAATGTCAATAAACTTCTTCAAACGAACATTCCAACAGGTATCGTTGCATTGGGTGAACTGGGCAAGTATTGGCAGCACACAAGTCGGTGTTTACTGTACATGTATTTTATTGACGTGACACCAACGAAGTGGAACAAGACAATCATAGTTACAGATGTGAAGATCATACGTTAAAATGTTAATATCACTGTTAAAAGTTGTTGTAGATTCTCTAACAGTTAAGTTCTCTTATTCCAGTGACTAAGGATCACTTCCATTTCATATAACAGACATGGTAATTAACGTCCATTGACCTTCTCCCAAGGACGTTTATTAAGGCAAACGGATTCATTCTCACGGAGCAATAATTTATATCATACTTGTAAGCATCCCAGACTTTGTTGTAAAATTCTTGGATAGCATATCCAATCCAAACAAAAGGCAGATATAACAATACAACCAAGTTAGTGTTTCATCTTGGCTAACCTCTCGGTATCCATACCACGACTTTGGCATAGGTAAAACGGCATATTAAACATGTGAAGCATATATCTATATTCATTAACTTGATTCCACATATGGATTCTCCCTCTACAAAAGATTCCAAAGGCTATCGACTCCGTGTGTCCAATTCTAGGAATGTCATCTCCGATGAATTCCCGCTAGACCATTAATAGGAGCGGCCTGATACTTTAATTTACATAATTAAACTTGCCATACGAAATGGGGCGACACTTACTTCAGACATCCACTATTGGCTTCGCCATGAAGACCAATAGATACGAATACAACTGCTGGCTTCTTCAAATCTGCCAGGAATCAAATAATAACACTGCGGACATAAAATGTCGTCCGAGCTGCCCCTATCATGACGTCACAATATACTCAACTAGGTTACACGTGCGTCCAAAGCAACTCACACAGCATTGTGCACGTCAGTGCGTGAATCAATCGAACGCACAAACAATATAACTACATAAAACTGGTGCGTACATTTGGCAGGACCGAAGACTACCCCCTTAGGTAATAAATGTACGTAACAGCTCCCTTATTACCTCCCCTTAAAAAAATTAATCCCATTAATTTTTTTTCGAACTAATTACTCGAGAGAGGTGAGTCAAAACTACAACAAGATTTATGACATGCATAAAATTATATCATATTAAGAAAAGAATATTGACTTGAAATTAATAGAACTAAATGACAGTATGCATTAAAGCACACATCCACCATCGACCTACTTTGGAACGATGTGGTAATATTCGAAGTAAAAAGAAGTTGAAAAAATGAAAATGAAAATGAAAAATCAACAAAAAAGATGATAATAAAATTCAACTAAGTTTTCAACAAAATTTGAAACATATGATTTCAAAAAATGAAAATGAACAGCAACACTGATGATAATCAATGATAAAAGAATCAGTGAAACAGAAAATTTTGAAATACAATGTGCAAAAATGAAGCAATGCAAAATTAAACACTTTAAGAAGCAACGCACTTACTGATATCTAGCACTAGTAAGTTTGACTAGTTATCTAAAAGTAAAATCTCATGTAGTGGGATACGTGACTACACGTATTGCGAGACACTAATAAAGTTAGTAGATGTGTGTGATTTATAAACAATCAAATTGATTAAATTGAATTAATCTAATTCTAGTATTTAATTACACATAAATAAATAACTAGTAATTTATTCTAAGTAATTCTAATTTCAGTCATTGTGAATATTCGTTCAGAACTATTTAGAGTCAACAAGAATAGGTTCCTAATGTTCCATGCACGAAATAAGTTAACGAACACGATATGTAGTGTAATATGTTCCATAACACTAATGAATGTCTATTTGTCGTTTTTACCAATGTTTCCATACTAAAAAAAAAATGTTACTTTAATATCACTGTTCCCGTTCTAATAAAACGTTACTTCACAAGAAATAATGTTATAATCCATATGTAAGTATGTTCTGAAAGTTATATCCATACGAATACTGTAAAACTACACATAGTATTCACAGATGTACAATTAACGACACTGTACAAAGTTATTCATGTTTCGGTGAGGACGTTTCTCGATCCAAAAGTAGTTTAGTTTCACCAAGTTCACTAGGGCATCTTGAAAGACAGTCTGCAAATACATTCTGCACTCCAGGAATAGCACGTATCTCAAAGTGGAATGGCTGGAGAGCTATAGCGTAACGCGCTGACTTTGATGACTTAACGTTTCCAGTATTCAATGCCGTAAGAGCTTTCTGGTCAGACTCCACCACAAAGTGTGAGCCGAGCAGGTAACGTTCCAGTTTTGTGATTGACCATACAAGAGCAAGGAGCTCTTTATCGAGAACGGAGTACTTCATTTCACTCGTCGTAAGCTTTCTGGATACGTACATAACAGGAAATAAGGTACCTCCGTATTCTTGCATCAAAACTGCCGCGATAGCGTAGGAAGAAGCATCACTGCGAAGAACAAAGGTGAGATCTTTGTTAGGCAACCTTAAAAAAGGCTTATTTGAAAAAATTTGTTTTATATAGTCTAACGCCGTTTGGTGATCCTGCGACCACTTTATTACATTAGGTGTGCCTTTCTTCAGTAACGAAGAAAGAGGTGCAGTTATAGTAGACAAATGAGGGATGAATTTAGAATAGAACTGTATTAGTCCTAAGAGTGACCTCACTTGTTTTTTTTTGTCTTAGGTGCTGAGATGTTTAAAATTTTAGAGACGTTACTGTCTTCTGTATATATTAAACCGCGACCTATACGGTGACCAAGAAATGAGATGTCATGAAAACCGACAAAAGCCTTTGAAGGTTTTGCTGTTAAGTTGTAATCCCGTAAGGTAGAAAGTAAAGATTTTAAACCCTGAATATGTTCATCCCAAGAGTCACTGAAAAGACAGATGTCATCTATATAAGTAATGACATCGGGACGATGAGACAATATGCGGCGCATCATGCGTACAAAGGTAGCTGGCGCATTCATTAACCCGAATGGCATAAAATTATATTGAAAAAGACCCTTTGGCGTCGAGAAAGCGGTGAATGGCTTTGCTTTAGGGGTTAATGGCACTTGCCAATAACCCTTTGAAAGGTCAAATTTCGAAAAGAATGTGGCATGAGACAATTTCTCTAATAAGTCGTCTAAAAGAGGTAATGGTTCCGCATCGAATTTTGTAACTTTATTTAATTTCCTGTAATCTACGCAAAGACGTATATTGTTGTCCTTCTTCCGAATGATTACCATAGAAGAAGAATATGGTGATGAAGATGGTTCAATTATATTTAATTGAAGCATCTCATCCAATTCCCTATCAACCTTATCACGAAAGTGTAAAGGAATAGGATATGGGCGAACTCGAATAGGTGTATCGTCAGTCAGAATAATGTCATGTTGGATGACTGACGTATGACCTGGGATGTCAGTAAGGACATCCTCATACGTGTGTAGAATATTAGAGACTTGCTGACGTTGATCATCAGTAAGAGTAGATGAGATAGTAACATCATTCCATTTCTCAGTGGAATGGAGTGGTACAACTGGTATTGGTAGTTGTACATCATCAAAAGAAGATTCCTCTTCTTGGATGACTGACAAACTAGAATAGTGTTGAATAGGTGGTGTAGGATCGTCAGTTGCCTGAAACACTGACTGTAAGTAATCAGGACGTGAGTAATACTCCTTCAACATGTTAATGTGGAAGGTTTTATGTTTGCCATTAACATCAACGATGTAGTCGACATCGGATATTCTTGAGATGATCCTGAAAGGACCTCTCCAGGTAATTAAAAGACGATTGTTATGCGCAGGAAGTAATACAAAAGCTTCATCACCAGGTATGAGCTGGCGAAGACGTCTATATTTGTTTGCAGATAGACGAGCTTTTTCTTTGGCATGTTCGGATGATGCAGTAGCTAGTCTACAAGCATCTATGATTTTCTTTCTAAGAGAGATCACATACTCATAAGAGGATTGAGTTTCCTCTTCAATATTCTCATCCACCAATAAGTCGTGGATTAACGACATCGGACCGCGTGGTTGCATGCCAAAAACAAGCTGGAACGGGAGAAAAACCCGTTGCTTGATTTTGTACCTCGCGATACGCAAAGAGACAAGCGGGTAGGACCCGATCCCAGTCTTGGGGATGGTCTTGAGTCATCTTACCCAACAACTGCTTGAGTGTCCTATTGAGACGCTCAATTAACCCATTTGACATCGGATGATAAATAGAACTAAGAGATCTATCTATACCTAATGTCTTCATCACTTGAGACATGGATTCAGAAATGAATTGAACCCCATGATCCGACAAGATTTTCCGTGGAAAACCAATGCGTGAGAAGATTAACATCAATGCCTCTGCTACACTGGCAGATGAAGTGTTCTTGAGAGGGATGGCCTCAGGCCAACGAGTGCACATATCAATGCACGTAAGAATATGCGTATGCCCTCTAGCAGATGGAAGCATTGGACCAATAATGTCAATGGCCATTTTATCAAATGGTCTAATCGGGATGTCCGCAGCTTGAATAGGAGCCGCATGAAATGGACCCCGTACCTTAACTTCTTGACATATCAAACAGGACCGACAATAGAGAGTAACATCTCTATGGACGCCTGGCCAGTAGAATGCCGAAAGCACTCTGGATTTGGTACGCGAAAAACCCATATGGCCCGCACATTGCGAGTCATGAGCATGCCGTAATATCCGAGATCTCATACAGGATGGTACTAGAATTTGAGAACATATGGATGAATCCTTTTCCCGTATTATTCTAACCAAAATCCCATTTTTAAGTATAAAGTCATGTCTAGATTTTGCAAGTTTGTTGCTTGTATTCTTTTTGTTAACATACTGAAAGAATTTTTTTAATGAATTATCATTCTTTTGCAATGTTGCAAACAACTCCCGTGAAATAGGAGCATCATCATCACAAGTGGTATGAACTGTAGGTTCAATAGGTGTATCATGCGACATATTAATAGCTTGCGCTCTAGTCACTACTGCATTTGCAGTTTGAATATGTCGCTCTTCCCATTCAGCAATTTGCTGAGGTGTACACTCTTTAATACCATGTATGCGACCAAGAATCAAATCACAAATTGGATTTGGAAGAAGACATGCTTGGATCTGTCCTGAAAAAAATGGAGTATGAAGTGTTATAATGGCTGTGGGGAATGTTTCCACAGTTCCGCCAAACGTGACACATTTCACAACCCTGCCCGTCGCACAACTAGGGTCGATCAGCGATGTCCGGACGCCCACTGTCGTACAACCTGAGTCGAATAAAAGAGAGCATGAAATATTGTTAACAAATCCTCTGTTAAACTTAAGAGAGCCCTGTCCATGGTGTACTGACGCAGGAGTGGCCATGCAGACTGCAGGTAGACTAGGCAAGGTATGTCCGCAACGCAGCGTCGTGATCGCCTTAGGCTGGAAAAGAGTCGAGCATTCTGGGCAGTCTTTCACCTGGGAACAATCTAGAGAACAAGACATAGCATTGTGAGTTTCAGCTACTTTACCCTGTTCAGTGTTAGCCTGTGTATCATTAAAAGCAACATTAGAATGTCTAACTGTATTATTCGACGATCTATCTCGTCGGCGCGATCGATTGTGATTTTTGTCATTAAAATTGCCATAATTGTCGTTTCTGCTAGAGTTAAAATTTGGATTAGTCCGATAATTAGTAGAATGATCGTTATGATGTTGGTTAAATGGTTTATTTCCAAAAAAATTGTCTGTTTTGCGGACCCTGAGACCTTGATCTCCAGTTTTGTTTATTATAATGTCCTTGATTATTTTTAAAATAATTGTTACCAAAATCTCGCGATCTGTGAGTTTGGTTCCAAGAAACATTAAATGGAGCAGATTGTTGAAATTGCTTCCCTTTGTAAAAGTTATCATTGGTGAAATTATGATTATTTCCCTTATGGACATACCTATCAGCACTAAAAGAACGATTGCGTGAAAAATTGTTTTGTTGTGCTGCAAAAGCAACAGGCAATTCACTCTTAATCTGCGCGTTACTTAGATCCATGTTTGGGTGAGCAGTGCAAAAATTTTTTGCATGTTCTTCTAAGTTTTTCATTGATAAAGGTTTCCGTTCGTGTAAAAATGCGAGAAATGTAGGATTTACCGACGAAAGTACCTTATCGCGCATCAGTAAATCAAAGAGACCTTCATACGACTTTTCAATTTTGGATAATTCGATCCATCTTTCTAATGTTAGTCGTATCTGTGACAGAAAATCACTAAAATTTCTGCTAGATTGGGGTAGTAATGTGTGAAATCTCAAACGATATTCGTTTTCTGTCATTTGAAATTTTTGCAGAAGTGCTGCTCTAAGAGCATTGTAGTCATTTTTCTCACCAATGCTGGTGGTATGATAAACTGCTAATGCATCTCCTGTAAGTAATCTGGATAAATATGTACAGTATAGAGCTTTATCCACGTTATAAGACCCACAAGTGGCCTCAAACCTATCCAGGAAGAATATTACGTCATCAGACGGGGGATTAAATTTTGGCAATTTAAGGTGAATCTCCTTAAAATGATCCTGTCTGGATGAAGTGTGGCTTTCAAAGTTCTCAGAGAATTAGATTCCTGAGTTAACCTAAGTCTCTCATATTCTGACTCTGCTAATTTCAGTTCATGCTGTCGTTTTCTTTCATTCTCTTCCATCTCAAGCTGAAGTCGTTTTGTGTTTTGTTCAGCTATTAATCTCCTTTCTTCTATTTCTTTTTTTTTGTTTCTGTTTCTCTTCCTTTTCACCTATTATTCTTTTTTCTTCCATTTCTTTTTTAAGTCTTTCTTCAGACTCCTTTTGCTTCTGTTCTGCTTCTCGCTGAAATCGTTTCTCTTCTAATTCAGCGGCCAATCTCATTTTTTTCTCCTCTTCCTCAGCTATAAATTTCCTCTTCTTTTCATCCTCCTCAGCAGTTAATCTCATTTTTTTCTCATTTTCCTCAGCCTCAATCCGTTTTTGATCTGCCTCAAATTTCAAATTTTCCAAACGTAAAGTTTCCAATCTTCTCTGATCAGCTTCTATTTCTTGAGCTTTCTTATATTCTGACAGTGCAAATGCTTTAGCTTCATCAGGAGCCATCTGAAGAGCTTTTGCTTGCTTAATGAAATAGTCTAAGGTAGCCATTTCAATATTATTATGTAATAATACTACTTAAAAGTGTTACTACAACTAGTGGTCCTCGTTCCTGTCCTTAGAACGGTATAATGTTATCATATAATTATTAAATATGTTATTAATCAATAAATTTATGTAATCAAATGTCATGAAATGAACAACGAGAAAGACAATAGAAACATAACCGACAAGACATGATAAAATGGACGGGTGAACACAATCGTAGAAATCAAAAAAAAATAAAATGTATAACTAAAATAGAATATCGTAAAAATATACGACGATAACTACGATCAGATAGTTAACAAGACAATAGACAACACAGTGTAAAAAACAATGGTTTTTTGTAAAAAACTAAACGACACACAAACAAAATACATCATGAAAATAAGGTACGATTAAAAAGAACTATGAGAACAACAAGTAAAACTTGACGAAACAGCTAGAACAGATAGGTGTTACAGACCACCAAACACAGTGGACCTAGAATCCTTCTACGCTCACGCGTAGGAACATTCCACTGCGGGAAGTCTGCAAAATAATGTCCTACAGAACGTCTGACGAAGAGCCCGAATTGACTTCGAGATGGATCTCGTTCGTCAGATCTACCTCCCAACCTCCCGCAAAGAATACACAACACATAACAAATAATATAGAAAATATAGATATGAACATTAAAGGCACAGCTAAATGTAATAAAGTGTATAACGACAACACGCTATACTCATCTCGCGTGCCGGAAAGAACAACCAATGTGCCTCGTCCCCGTGTATGTACTGGAGGAATAAAAAACTGGACCTGGAGGTTGATTGATGACCTTGAGGTAACGGTTAGTTGATTCTGATTCATTTTTTACAATGTTCCAAATTTAAGATGATTTCACCTTGAAA